>JAQQSY010002844.1:0-13394 GCA_028646535.1 Procyon lotor
TAAATCGCAAGTGAAAGTGTGCGAGGCGGCAGCACGTATGTGTTGGGGGCACAACAGTGTTGGGGCGGGGGGGGCTGCCCATTCCCGGATCCGCTCCATTAAGAAGGGGACCTCGACCCTGCCATTGAGGTAAAGCAAGCAGGGGCACTCAGACCTGGAGAATAGAAAGACACTGGGGGGGACAGTAAGCTCTGGAGCTTGCACAATGCGAGTGTGAGGTTGTATCCTGAGCTGCTACTTGGGAAAATTGAGACTTGAACGCATGCGCGCGCACACACCCCGAGGCTAATGCTGCAGGAGGCAAACCCAATGGCTGAGCTACGAAAATCTGAATAAGGAAGGGACAAGCGAGGGACTGACCCTCCCAGTGGAGGCCAAGCCAGCGGCCGTCTCCAGAGCAGACTCCCGAGGGAGGATTGGGTCGTGAACTTCCCTAGGCATCTGCTCCATTCCAGAGGTTCAGAGCCTATGATGATCTGATGAAGGTTCATGCCAGGCTCTGGGGCACGGACAGAGGCTTACCCGGGACCCTGCGGATAGTGTCTCAAACCTACCAGAACTTATCTTCCTGAAGGAGATGGTTTGGGTCATTATTACCTATTGTCTGCACTAAGGGCGTTCTGTGCACCCTTCAGCCCGAAGCAACGCCGCTTTTAAAGTTGCACGTTGACAGGAGAAACTCAACGTGTCGAGTTTGTAGATTGTCCTTGGAAGATTCCTAGGTATGAATGAAGTCTCCCATCTGAACGGCAAATTAAAACCCAAGAGCACGTCTATGTGGGCTGCTCTAAGTCTGGGAACGCTGTGCCCAGCGGTGGTGACTTACGCTCCTAACAGGCCATCTCGTGATGCCCTCCCAGGGAGCCACCCTGGTCCTCACACCGTTTCGGGAATACTTGGGTCTTTGACACAAATTCCGGTGTCCAAGGTATGGGTGCTGTGAGGGCACAAGAGAGCCGTCTGCGAGCCAGGAAGAGGGCCTCGTCAGGAGCCGGACCGGCCACCGCTCGGTCTTGACTCCTCAGCCTCCAGATGGAGGACAAGCGTGCCCTGTAGTCCCCAAGGCCAGGGTACTGCCTAGAACTGCCCAAACAAACGTGCTCCTCACTAAGTGCTGCGAGGTGACCAGCACAGTCCCTGAACAGCAGTCTGTCCAGCCTCGATCATCTGACAAAGTCCTGAGCTGCTTAAACTTCCGGTGGTGGTACCTCCGCTCGAGGCTTCATAAGCCTAGAATGTGCGTGTTAACAGACTTGAACGCGTGGCACTCCGTTGCGTACTGAGGAACTCTCATTAAAACAATTACTGAACTTGGGGCCCCCTGGGTGGCTCAGTCGTTAAGCGTCTGCCTTCGGCCCGGGTCATGATCCCAGAGTCCTGGGATCGAGCCCCACATCAGGCTCTCTACCCGGCAGGAAGCCTGCTTCTCCTGCTACCATCCCCTCTGCTTGTGTTCCCTCTCACTGTGTCTAATGAATAAAGTCTTTTAAAAAACCGAACTTCGTAAGATCGAGCTTTACCTGGGTGCTTGGTGCCCAACCTTAGGACACCTCGGGGACTGCTGTAAGGTGGCTACCACCGTGCCCTTCGTCACCATCCTCCCCGTGTACCCCCCCCCCATTCCAGGCACAGAAACATGTCCGATAGCTCATGAGCTAAGACTTGGATGCAGGTCCTCTGACCTAAGCCCCTGGTCGTAATCAACAGGTGAGGTTTCCTCGTACTGGGAGTGGAGAGTGCCGCAGCCATGGGGACTGTCCCCTCAGACCTGGTGCGTGGGCTGGGGCGCCCAGCTGGAGTGGGTTTCTGGTGCAATGCAGGTTTCTGGCCCTCCTCCCCCAGCATCCCGCTGGGATGTCCTGTCCCACCCGTCACTGGCTCAACAACGACTCACGGGTCTCGGACTCCGTGCTGAGCTCCTGGCTGGGCTGGGAGCATGTGGGGGCCTGGGTCTCCGCGCGAGGGTCTCGTCCACTCTGATAGGCACACACCTCTGGTCTGAGCCCGCCTCGCCCACTCCTGGCATCTGCCCACCTCCTTCAGTTCATACAGAGAACCTTATACTCAGCGTCTTACTGCTCCTTGGACCATTAAGAGCTCATTATTGATTTCCTTTAAAGATGAGAGCGCTCAATGTCTGCTTTTTCCTTCAGATACATGAGGCTTTTCCTCCACTGTTCCCCACCCCCACCCCCGTGCAGGAGGCCACCAGCACACGGGGCTGCAGCCTGGGCCCAGCCTAGGGCCTCTCCTGCGGCTGAGACAGCCTGACTTAACGCCCAACTGTGGGCACACCACGAGGAATCTGATACTCAGAGCGAGGGCCCGAAGCCTGCAAGTAAATGGCTTCAAATAAAAACTGTCTCGCCTTCCAAACTCTGCCTAGAACAACCCTTATCCTACTTGAAACTTTTCCCCCTAAAGATTTGAGACCACATGAGCAGGGGGAGCTGTGGAGGGAGAAGCAGGCTCCCCACCGAGTAGGGACCCTGATGCGGGGCTCGACCCCAGGACCCTGGGATCATGACCACAGCTGAAGGCAGATGCTTCACTGACGGAGGCCCCCGGTCACCCTAGCACTGGCTCATTTCTGGTGGAGGCATAAAGTGCTACGGCCGGTAGGTCCTGGGTGCTGCTCCAACATGAGACCCCTCACGGCCAAGGGGACGCGGCCGGCAGGACCTGGGGCTGGTGTCGGGCCACTGGCGGGCACCCGGTAAGAACCCAGGTCCTGACTCCCTAAGCCCTCGGTTACTACCTTTTGGGTCTGGGACCGTCTCATCCTTGCCTGCCTCGACTGTCCCTCTTAGCCAGCCAGAGATCAGATCTCCAGCGCGGCTGTGGAGCGGGGAGAATAAGGTGGGCTCCCTCCTGGGTGGGGGGTGGAGAGTCTGTTTACATTCTCGGGCTGCAGCTCCGGAAAGGTGGCGTGTGGGGCCCAGAGGGACGGCCGGGCTCCACCAGAAGCCTCCGCGCTCTGCAGGGCTGGCCCTCCCCGAAGACCGCTCGGCCCCAAGTGGTCGCCATTCAAAGCCAACGTCTCTGAGGAAAACAAGGGGCCTCTCACTTGTCAAAACGCCTCGTAACCATTCCGGGCGCTCTGAGCAGGAAGAAAGCGCTGTCCTGGGGCAGATCGGCAGGAAAGTGGGGCTGCAGGGGAAACCCGGAGCCCGGCCAGGGCGGAGACTGTTCCAGGCCCTGGGCTCATCTACGTTCTGCTAACTGATGGAGACGAAGGGAGGCCTGGCCGGTCCCGGGAAAGCTCTTGATGCTGGAGTGTTTGCATAGGCGAAACCCCACCGGTCTGGTTCCCGACCGGGACAGGGGCTCCTCAGGACGGAACTACTTAGTGTAGAAATTTAATTTAATTTACGATACTAAGTGTGAAAGTGGGTATAAAACATCTTAATGAAATCGGTTTCTCCACAGGCTGAGCGATGGCTTTCGGCTCCTGAAAGGCCAGACTTAAATCTCCTGCCTCTTGTGGAACAAGAGTTTCTGTGACACGCACTGCGGCGTCTGAGGCTTCGGCTGCAAATGGGAATTATTCATGCGGGAGGCCCGAGCAATGCTGCTGGGACTTACAGTTGTTTCCAAGAGCCTGGTGACTAGGAGAGAAGATTCCCTGTCGTCAGGCTGGGCTTAGAGCTCAGCTGTGGGTGCTGTTGGGGGCTGGAGGGCGAGGTCGCTGGAGCTTTCTGGCCAGTCAGAGGTATCGGGATTCTGAACCGATGGGCCTGTTCCTGCCAACGAAGCCGAGCAAGCCAGTGAAGAGAACTTGAATTCCCCGCCCCCGCCCTGATAAATAGAAAACAGGAAATGCTGACTTTTCAAGGCTTGATAGCTTGCTTCCCGACGTAAAATGCAGGATGTTGTGCCTGGTACAAGACCTTTGGGGTTCGGGAAGTACTTCTTGGAACCACCCACGCTCACGGATGGCGGCCCGTCAGACGAGAGGCTGGTCTGTGTTCCCGTCTGCAGCCTGGGACCTACCCCAGAGCCAGACTCCAAGGCCGACTCCCCAAACCACAGACCTGAGCAACCCTCTTCCGGAAGCCTCTCGTTCTGTAGCCACAGGAAACAGGAGCGGGCAGAGGACCTGTGCCTCTCTTGTCTACCCTAACGAGGAGTTGGGCTTCTGAGGGCTGATTGGTGTGCAAACTGCTGGCGGTGGGGCGGGGGGCGGCGGCTCTGGCCTCGGCCGCGGGCTCCCAGAGGGTCTCCAGCGGGGCTTGGTCTGCATCCAGGCCTGGGCACAGAGTGAGGGCTGCCCGTGCGGGCGGGGCTGCGGGAAAGGATCGGGCTGAGGACTTCCCGCGGGTCAGATGCTGGGCAGGTGCTTGGCATCCACAACCTTTAGTCCTTCAGGTCTTTGTGCCTCACGGTCTGAGCAAGAGAGCCAAGTGACAGAGGTTACAGCCCTTCTCCGGAGTGACTGAGCAGATACACAGCAGGGATCAGATTTGACCCCACGTGCCAGACCTCAGAACCTCCAGAACTCAGTGCATGGAATACCAACCCCGTAGGCGCACATCCAGGCCCAAAGGAGCAAAAGAGCCTCCGGAGAAGACGGCTCACCCTGGAGGTGACACATCAAAGTGCCTATAAGGCTGGGGGCGCCTGGGGGCTTAGCCCGTGAGGCAGCGGACTCCTGACTTGATCTCAGGGTCGTGAGCTTGACCCTCCTGGCGGGCTTGCATGGGGTGGGGACCCTGCTTCACTTCTCCCTTCCCCTCAGACCTTCCCCTGCTCTTCTCTATCAAATCTCATAAATACACCAGGCTGGAATCGAGGGACAGCTCCCAGAAGCGAGTTGGCAAACCATCTAAGTGCTTGACGTGATGGCATCTTACCTCAATCATGAGGTTTTTCAAAGTTGGCTACTTGGGGGTAGAAAACCCGTGACCCCACAGAGGACCAGTGTCCTCGAAGAGGGAGAGGTGGCTGTCACAGGCCTTTGGAGCCCCTGGCTAGTGATCCGTCCCCAGGCCCCCTTCCTCTTCTCCCGAAGGTAAATAGTCCAGGTGTTCTCAGGCAGCGGGACGAATGCCCAGGTCAGGTGCATGGTCTACATCGAAGATGGTGTCAGACCAGGGTCTTTGACCTCTTGGGGCACTTAGATGCAACTTTCGTCTAAGTTGAGAGGCTCAAAATCGTCCCGCCCTCCATGCGTGTGGTCTTCCATCACATAAGCAGCCAGCAGGCAATTGATCTGGGCCCCCTGAGCTGCTGATCTCGTTTTTTGGGTGACCAGAGTTGATGTCCCTGTGACAATTACTGAAGATACCATTGATGCCAATCAGCTAGGATTTAAGACTCGGGGCCTTTCTATCCACCATACTGCTGGGGCCCCAAATCCCATGACCCATACTGTGTTTTGACCTACAAGGCTAGAGAATTGTCTATTCCCTACGCCTTTCATCCACTTCTCTCCTTTGCTTTATAAGGACTAGCACGGCATTGATCTGGCCTCTCTGGCGACGGCCCTGGATGGGGACTGCCGTCTTCGGATTCCACCAGCTCTTCCCTGGCCTTTGGCCTTAGTGAGGCTCTAGGGCTTAGCACCGCTCTGAACCCGGGGTTCCTCCACGATCCAATTGTTAATGATAGCAACTAGAATCCATGAAGACCTCAAACTTTGGATCCTCAGGATCTTGCTGTGGGTTGGCCTACTGAGAAGCCAATTCACCACCCAATTTCTACCTAACTACCTCAAACCCCACAAAATCCAGATATCTCAAAGTTCAAGGTCCTGGGGCTGCCGTGAGTCTGCCAAGGGCTTGTCTTGTGCATTTTAGGTCTTCAGTAGCCCTGCTCTTGAATAAGTCTGTCTGCCTTTGAGTTGCCCCAAAGTGAGCACAGTGGGTGCATCGAGTAAACTGAAAAACAGATGGTTAGACTCTAAAATATGCAGCGTGACTTTATTCTCATCAAATATTTCATGACCGTATCTTGAATCAAACTACTTTGCCCTGAAAGAATGTTCCACAGATTTTGATACTAAAGGGTTGGTTACTGAACTTCAATTTCCTCTCATTTCTTGGGTCGGGAGGTGTCCATAGGGAGCTCTTGTCAGAGGTTTCCTCATATAGAACTGAACTTAGCATTTTTTTTTTTTTTTAAGATTTTATTTGAGAGCATGAGAGAAGAGTGAGCAGCAGTGGGGGACAGGGAGAGGGAGAAGCAGGCTTCCCGCCAAGCAGGGAGCCCAACACGGGGCTTGATCCCAGGACCCTGGGAACATGACCTGAGTCAAAGGCAGACGCTTAATGACTGAGCCCCCCCAGGCGCCCCTGAACCTAGCACATAGTCACATCCATACACCCCACTAGACGGTGACCATTTCAAGGGTGAGAACTATTTTTCGTATCTTCATTGGAAGAATAAAGGTTAATTGGGTAAACAGACAAAAGGTTTTTATATCAACTTCTAAACTTTTTTTTGTGCCTTCCTGTTCCATTGAATGTGTCCATTCCGGGTCAGTTTCAGGTTGCTAGGCAGACAGCATGACCACACTTCTCATAAGGAGGGAAACAAGACCACAAGGCACAAAACTTGGACCCATTTCCACCCAACTGATGAAATACTCGGCAGGGACTACTGCATCAGAATGGCACAGATTGGGTGGCCTATGAGCAACCAAAACTCCTCCCTCTCATTCTGGGGGGCGGAGAAGTCCAACGTGGACGTGCTGGCGACCCGGTGTCGGATGCGAGCTGTCCCTTGGCTATAGGTGGCCGTTTTGTCCCTGTGCCCTCACGTAGTGAGGAGGAAAGAAACGCTCTTGCAAAAGCAACGAATCCTTTTTTGGAGGGCTCCCGCCTCATCTGATCACGTCCCAAAATGCCACCTCCAGAAGCCACAAAGGATGGGGCTTTAACCTAAGGGTTTGGGGGTGGTGCCACGGAGCCCACTGCTACGTCTCGGGAGGCAGAGTACCTGCTCTCCACCATCTTGCCCACAGCTGGCTTCCAGGGCCACGGAGAATCTTCACTCTGCAAATACTCAATACTCACCTGCTGCTAACTTGAAGTCGTGAGTTTAACTGGGCATCCCAGGCAGTGTCTGCCGAGGTGTGCCGGGAACATGAAGCCTAGCGGTTCCTTGGCCTTGACTCCTGTGAATATTGAGAATCTGAGGAAAGCATGGAGTCCTTGGTCCTTCTTAGGATGAAAAAGGAGCAAACCTGATGACCTTGCCAAGGATCTCTCTCCTTGACCTTCGCCTGATTAAAGCCTGAATCCCCTAACCAGAGAGAATACTCAGTGCCTTTCCTCACAAACACACTGCTACCCAAAACATGCTCCCCTGTCTCCTAGTGTGTATGCTATTGCTGACTTCGTGTAGGAGAACACATCTAGGATGCACAAATGACTTTACAAGTGTATTAAACTGCGTTCCTAAAGAGAAAATTAAGTCAAAGTGATCTTGAGGAAGCTGTTGCAAATGCCTGTGATGGTGGACCGGTGGCCACTGTGACCTAGAATACCGATGACTCACTCATCGTCTCAAAGGGGACCCAAGAGCTCTGGGACTGACCGCAGATCCTGACTGATCCCGAACAATTCATGTTGGGCCTTCCTTCCTTCCCTGTCCTGTCCTGTCAGGATCTAGGTAGTATTTTTGACAAGCACTAATAGCCACAGTCTCCGCTGGCCCCGGGAAGCAGTCTCTGAGCTGGAGAGCAGAGGTGCGGCGAGCGTGATCTACTTGGCGCCAACTCTCAGAGAGGGGACAGACACTGTCCTCTGTTCCAGTGAAGGAACATTCTTCTGCCAAATCCGAGGACTTAGCAACTCCTGGGAATCTGATGAGCTCTGGATCTACCCATGCAAGTCACTACAGTACATGTGTGGGGTGACTCCCCCACTGGGTTTTACGTTAGAGCCCTAACCCCCGATGGGATGCCCTTGGGAGATGGAGTCCCGGGAGTTCGTCAGGGTTCGGTTAGGTCGTGGGGGTGGGGCTCTCATGGAATGATGGCCTCGTTAGAGGAGAAGACCCTCGGCCCCGGTCGGCAACATATGGAGTGCCAGGCCTCCAGAACGACGAGAAATGAATTTAACCCACCCTGTCCGTGGTACGCTGTTAGTAGATTAATCAGAAGGATGCAATTTGAGTTCTTGGCAAAATTCTGGCTCTCTGGCTTGAAGGCTTACATGACGGGGAAGACACTAGGTACTTCATGCTCCGTTCTTACCACGCTCTTCTCAGAAGCTCCATGACTGAACCTCCCAAGTCTGCGACCAGTAAGACGTGCCGTTACATCACTTCTGATCTCCTGAGGAAACAAACCGAAGACACCGCTTTATATTTGCCCCAGAACTTACCTCCTTATTAAACGTCTACTTCCTTGTAGCATCTGAAGCCGGTAGAAGAGCATTGCTTAACCCTTCAGGAGGAGCACGCAGACACTGTCTGTAGTACTTATACGCGTAGTTTGAGTTACGTAGACGCCTTTGGGCCTCGCCGTTGACGTGAGTCTGTTCACCTTCTATCACTGGGAAGAATCCTGGGGCTGTGATCCTTTACCTTGTAGTTGGGGAAAAGGGGAAAGCTGTTAGAAATGACTGCTCTTCCGGGTCCTTCAAACAATGGAAGAGTGACAAGTGGATTCAGGTCGTCTGGGACCCCATCTGCCTTTTTCTGTCACCGCTCACATTTTTAACTTGATCCTAGAGAGGAGTCTGTGGGACCTCAGGTCAGTGTACAGACTCGTGACCTCTCCTTTCAGGAAGTCCTACTAAAATAACACGCACTCATCTGATATTTCTCACTTGAAATTAGGGGAGTCCCAGAAAAACCAAATTTTCTTAGAAGATCCTCCCCTTCTCCCTGGAGCACTTGGGTGAGTTTGTGCAAGAAGATTGGATTCCTGGTGTTGAAAACATGGAGATGACGGACAGACTAAGAAGTCTGAGTCACGTGGTATAAAAATCTGAACACAGGATTTAAAGCCCTCAAAGAATGCAGTTTTTTTTTTTATCTCCTCATACTGCTAATCTCCGTGAGACTGAGCCAGGAAACCGCGCTTACTCCTAGATAACGAGACCTTCCCGGGGCTGGCAGCCCCATGGGTAATGGGAGCCCGGAATCGATGTGGACACCCCAACCAGTTGTGAAGCATCAGAATTAAATGGGAGCTAGATGTTAACTCCCCAGTAACTTGAAGATGCATGTTGTGTTAGGGTGAGCAGGGACGACTGGCCAGCGTCCGGGTACTAGGAATGGGGGACCTCACCCAGTCTTGATGGCCCACCCACCTAAGCGGGGGGAACGGTCCCCTCTCTGTGGACGGGGAAAGTGCATCCCAGGTTAGAGAGAATGCCAGCTCCATCGCGGGTCAGCAGCCCTGGATTCCAGCTGCTGGCACAGCCTGAGCTCAGCAAAAAGCCAGAACTGGGCCCCCTGGTTCTATCGGTGACCGTGGTGAAATAACCCTTTCGGGATCTAGTTTGTTCAGCAAAATGACATAATGCAGGCCGATCTGTAAGATTCCTTCATGTGTAGGATGAGTGCTTGTTGGTGCGTTCTGTAACACATACCTTGACATACAGAATGAAGAAAAGGTCTCTAAACCAGTTAAAATGGGGCGCCTGGGGGGCTCAGTCACTCAGCGTCTGCTTTCGGCTCAGGTCATGACCTCCGGGTCCTGGGATCGAGCCCCGCATGGGGCTCCCTGCTCAGTGGGGATCTGCATTTCCCTCTCTATCTGCCCCTCCTCCTGCTTGTACACAGACCCTGCCTCTCAAATAAAGGTCTTTAAAAACACTAAAGCAACAAATCCTTTATGTGGGAAGGATACGTATGTATCTCATGCATGTAAATTCGTGAGGATGAAGACCTCAAGCCCTAAGCCCAGAGCTGTGTGTGGCTGGCTGTGACCTTCCGGCCCCGTCCCTCCCTTGCCTTGGGCGACTGCCGGATGGCGGGGCTGGGTCGGGCCCTCTGGAGGGAGGACTGGACTGTTGGCTTTGCTAGAGCAGCGTTGCTGTCCTAACCCCGGCAGCTTTGTCCTGGGCCTGGTGAGGTGCCCTGACCTTCACCTTGTGGTGCCCCTCCTGGAAGTCCGGCGGTGCTGGGGTTCAGGGAGCGGGAGTCCCCTGTGCGACCAGGACGCCTAAAGTTTCCAGCTGGGGAAAGGAAGCTTAGAAACTTGCCTTGGGGGGCTGGGGTCTGAATGAACACGAACTGCCAGCTGGCCTTGTTCCCTTCTCGTGGGAGTAAACAGACCGGCCTGGGGAGGGCACCTGGGGGTCGCGGCTGGTGCCCTGCGATGAGCAAAGCGGCCAGCGGGGCTGTGAGGAGGGAGGACGCGGGAGCCCAGCTCCCCGGGGGCGGCCTTGCTCTCCCGCCTCTCCCTCTGGAGCTTGAGGCCTTAGGGCACAGGTCGTCCATCTCGGCGTCTACCTTCCGAGGGAGGAGGGTCCCTGCGACGGACCCGGTGGCCGGGTCACTGCGTCACAACGCGCTGGGACAAGACGGCGACTTCCTGCGTGACGCTCGGTTAGAGCAGGAGCCCAGACGGTGATGGTCGGTGTGTGTGCTCGGTCCTCCCCTCCCCGCTGGGTCCTGTGGGTGTGTGTGCTCGGTCCTCCCCTCCCCGCTGGGTCACGTCCCAGAGACCGCTGGTGGAAACTGCACACGTAATCCTACACCCAGTGTCCTACCTCACTCTATAAGTGCTCCCACGTGTGCGTTACCTTAAAAACAGGAAGCTACGGCTTCCCACTGGTTTATCTCCGGGTACGATCCTCGAAAAGTAAGATGGAGAAGAAATTGTTCTGAGTAAAAACTGTAGAACGTCAGACCACATGATTGGTCCAAAATAACCCCTTGAGAGTGTTTTCTTTTCCTTTCTCTCAACGTTTTTGGCCAGCCCACCCGTGGCATGACCAGTGGCATTGTCCTCACGGGTGTCTAGACCTCACCCAGCCCCTGCTCAGACCACCCCCGAGGCTGTAACTTGTTCTTAGTTGACAAACGCACGGTTTCTAATAAGACCAACTTGTCCCACCAGCCGGCCTACGCACAGTTCTTCCTACCGTTAACAGCTTTGAGATAAAAGTAACTGTATATGCGTTGTTGCTGCCGATCAGCAATCTACCTTCTGTGGGTGCCATATGCTAATCGATAGAGGATGCCCTTGACACAGCTTCCAGGGAAAAGAGTATGGGTAACAGCAGTGGTAGCCCCTCCGTGAAGTCGTCCTTAACCAGGGCAGAAATCGGGACGTTTTCTACCACAGGAGGTCCCTGGGTCGTTGAATCTACAGGAAACCAATCCTCTAAGTGTTAGGGTCCAGGTGTTGGTATCTCCTAAAAATCCTGAGCTGAAACCTGGTGACCAAGGGGGGATACGAGGGGGGCTTCGGGAGATAACTTGAGGTGAGTGCTTGGTGATGAGACCCTCAGGAAATGGGGGGAGGGCTCTCTGTGCCCCCAGAAAGCCGGTTCTCCCCAGACATCAAGTCTACTGGTCCCTTGAGCTTCCAGCCCCCAGACCAGGAGAAGCTCGTCTGGTCCAAAGCCTCCCACTTGACGGTGTCCTGACGGTGTCCTGACCGCAGCCAGAGTGGAACAGGACACTGAGCCCGTGTACCTGGGCAGTAAACAAAGGGAGAGCACAACGGGGGAACCTTATGGAACTCCAACTGCCCAACCTGGGCTGGACCCCACCCCACAAGACCTTGGGAAATGTTTGTCTAAGCCTCAGCTGCCGTCCCTGCAAAACGGAGTTAGAAGCCTTCCCCCACATGGTTACCGGAAGAGAAAGTCCCGAGAGACCCCAGAGGGAACAGCAAGCCCCACAAACAGGTCAGCTATGTGCTCAAGCTTTCGGGAGGCAAGAGAGGAGGGTCTGCACACAAAGCAGAAGGGACGTCCCAAGTGACGTCCTGAGATTCTGGGCAGTTAGAGTAGTTCCTGGTCATGGCCAAGCTGCGGACAGCCGCTGGGGGGGTCTTCTCCTGACTGAGCTCTGAACGTTAGAGCCATTCCCACCAGTCCTGAACCGGAAAAATCCTTGGAGACCTCAAAGCTTACCAATACTAAAGGTAACTTTAAAAAGGAACAGAAATCTTGGAGTAGGGGCAGATAGGGCCCAAGTGGCCACAAGGACTGTCCTACAGTCAAATACTGGCAAGGCCTCTTCTCACATGTTTTAAGTGACTTCCAGTGTGTTCAGCTCGGTTTCTTGTCTGTCTCATACCATCCTCATTATTAGGCTTCAGTCACAGCCGTAAGCTGAAACTTCTATACAGAAGTGCTTCCCAAATCACCTCTCGGCCTTGACCTGTGACTGCCCAAACCCCCTTGCGTGCACCGCCGTGCTGGGGGCCCTCAGATCTGCACGCCAGATACATTCCCAACTGAGCTAGTTACCTTCAGATCCGCCCCTTCCCTAGTGACCCGCTCTGCCGTCCTCCCTTGGACTCCCCGCCCCCCCCCCCCGCCCCCATCGTCTCCCCTCGGAACTCCGTTCTCGATGGAGTTGCTAAAGCCACACCCACATGGCTGGGGTTGCACAGCAAGGCATTCTGATCCTGTGTCGTCTGTCTTAGCCGCCATATTGTAAGCCCACCTCATTCGAGGGGCTTCTCCTACTTGTCCTCTAGGCTTCAGGTGGCCTTCCATGTTTGCTCCTCGCATGGTGTTCCTTCAGCCCCCAAATAGCTGTGTCCTTGTTCTACGGAGACTGGGTGCTCGGTGGCGTGGCGTTGAGGACCTGTCACCATCTGTTACCAACTAAACCCTTGACTTTGCCATCCTTGCATTCTCTGTAATCCAGTGGATAAAGCTCCTGACCATGTCTCAGACCATCGCAGGTCTTGAGGGAAAAACAATCCTCTGTGTCTTAAAGGCACTACGACGTCCTCCTGGGATGTGCCCTTTGTCATTTGATTTGTCCTTCAAGACCCGGACCTTGTTGGTGAGACTTTGAATCTCCCCCTCAGTACAAACTGCCACCATGGAACGTCCTAGGTTCTTTACAACACTGCTTGGCAAGCTTCGTTGTGCCCGTGCTAGAACATGCAGGTTCTCCTCTAGAAAGCTTGGGGTGGGGGGGGCTTGAGCCTTTGTCAAAGGCTCCCAGGGGCCGCTCCTGGTCCATAGACCCTACGTGATGCGGGCAGGCTTTAGAGGGCTTGATCATAATGAAGGACACGGCTAAATACACCTGTTTTGGTCTCAAACACACAACTAACTTGGAAACTCTGACATGCTTTTTAAGCACTTAATTCGTGTTTTTAAACCTAGGTTAATCTAAATGACAAGGATTTGTAGGATCCCGTGTTACTCCTCTTCGTGAGGAAGACATGAATGCATTAATATAAGTATGGACTGCTTACATGTGTCCTCAGCCTCCTTTGTCGTTCACAGCTTTCGAGAACC
>JAQQSY010002845.1:0-13394 GCA_028646535.1 Procyon lotor
CCTTTAAAAAATTCTCTCCCTAATATCTAAACAATTGAACTCTTACCTCTTCAAACTTTGATACATTCTTAATTTTTATTAATAGCCTTTACAAGTGGTTGCCCGCCTTCCTGTGGAAAATGGAGGTCCTTGGTACCCATTGTTTGAACCAGCAAGAGCACCTTATATAACCAGCAAGAGCACCTATATAATAGAAACACTCAGACTCATCAAATCAGCCTCTCTCTGATTCTCTCTCTCTCTCTCTCTAATCTTGGTAGAAGAATAAGAATAAAATAGAAACCTAGCCTCTCTCTTTAGAGAGAGAGGAGAAACAGAGGGAGGCAGAGAAGAAAGTGAGAGGGAGAGACGTAGATGTAAATACATAGATATATAGAGACATAAAGTAGAGTTGAAGTCTATTGGTCTCTCTTCCCCAGCTGTGCTCTTTCTCTGTGAGAGAACTGCTATCCAGAATTTAATATTCATTCCCAGAAGCTTTTTATTTAGCAGTTCGGGCGCTCAGGGTCATAAGGACTAGAAGTACCGTCAGCAACGTGAATTCATTGTATCCACAAAGGGGAGATTACAAACACAGAGTTACAAAAACCAGATGGAATGGATCTTAATATTTCATAAGGGGACTTAATCTATTTCATTCCATTTTGTATTAGTTATTCTAATAAATCTTTTCTCATCAGCAGTTCTGACAAATTTAATAGACTTTATAAATAATTGGTCAATATCAACGGTGTCATAAATTCATTTCGACTTCGGAAAGAGTCCCGGTAGTTACTTTTGGGCTGTACTCTCACAATCCATAATTCACAATTAACCTTGGTTAAAAATGTGACAGGTATCTGATTCTGGCAAATGACAAGTTTTGCTTGGATGTGAAAAAAAACAAGTTAAGTTCTCTGTGATTATAGGTTTGAGAATACTAATTTCACTTTATGTGAGCCCAGGGCCAGACCCCATCAGGCGTCCGTCAAGGGCAAGGGCACTAAGTTTTTATAGACTTTCACCTGTGGGCACACCTGTTCAGCAAAAGCAATGCATCGGCTCGTCCTTAAGACACGTTGATGTCTTTCTCTTGTCCACTCTGATAAATAGTACCAATTAAGTTTTGACTTTTAATAAGCACGTGACATCCAGGTGAAAAAAGGCTGTGTTCCTTCTTTGAACTCTGAGCCACTGATCACAAGATCTCCCTGACACAATATTATTACTTGAAATGTTCTAGCGAATAAGGCAACAAATTAACGCTTAGGAAGCCAAGGGAGAGATTATACCAGCTGACCCTTGACCAGCACAGATCTGTTCATGTAAGTGCTACATGTAAGTGCTGATCCACTTACATGTAGATTTCTTTTCAGTAAATACAGTCCAGGGCTGTAAATGTATTTTCTCTTCCTTGGGTTGTTGTTTTTTTTTTAATAACATTTTAGGGGTGGCTGAGTGGTTCAGTGGGTTAAGCATCTGCCTTCGGCTCAGGTCGTGATCTCGGGATTAACACGTATTTTGTGTGTTCTGTGTATTATATGCTATATAGCCTTACAATCAAGTAAGCCAGGGAAAAGAAAATGTCATGAAGAAAATCGTTAGAAAGAGACAATGTATCTACCGTACCATATTTATTAAGAAAACAGCTGCGTAGAAGCCGACCCCCACAGTTCACATCTACGTTGCTCTAGGGTCAAGTGTACCTGATTTCTGACACATTTGTGTCACCTCCAACAAATCACTTGATTCCTACAACATTCCTGTATTCCTGTGACTATTCTGGGTGGAGATCATAAACTCCTTCCTACGTGTGAAAAGCAAGGTCCCATAGTTTGCCTGAGTTTGCACCCGTAGTAAGTGTCTACATGAAGACACACCCCAGATTTTCAGATCTAATGTTCCTTCCACATGCTCCTTCTCTCCTCAACATTTATCACATCCAGCATAGATGTTAAATACGCATACGTGATGTCAGATCTCAGAATCAGAGCAGAAATACGACTGGAAGACCCAATTAAGAAGACATTGAAGCCACATAAAAATGCAAGCAGCCGAGTTCAACGAGAATTCTCTTTTCTCCTGACTTGAAGAGACCCATCATTCCTTTCCCTAA
The DNA here is from genome assembly GCA_028646535.1 of Procyon lotor. Taxonomy (NCBI): domain Eukaryota; kingdom Metazoa; phylum Chordata; class Mammalia; order Carnivora; family Procyonidae; genus Procyon; species Procyon lotor. The sequence continues at coordinate 2,096 of JAQQSY010002845.1, forward strand.
CCTCTCTCAGAACTAATTGATAGTCTCCCGAGTTGTAAAAGTTTCAAGCCTGTCTTTCCTCCCCCCTGCAATCCTCCCCATCATCCTGCCTCCTGCCATGACACGCATGTGTCTACCTGCCGCTTTTTCTAGAAAATATGTTTATGGGTCCTGCATAATTATTCCCATCTTAGCTCATGCCTTCCTCAGGTCTTAGAAACATCAGCCAAGAGAGAATGAAATGCATGGGAAAGATGTATTAAGTAACCAACCTCCTTCTGTGTCTGACCTTTGTAACTTTTATTCTCAAAGAATTAAAAAAAAAATAAGTAAACATATAATTCTTAACCCAATGCAAATTCACTTCCTTTAACAAGAAATGGTTTAGGAGATAATATTTAAAAGTGATAACCCTTGGATTCACCCTTTTTTTGAAGACCGACACTGATGTATTTGGAGAAACTTCATAAGCCATAGCAATTGTTAGTAGAGCTCATGGTCAAGAGAAATATATTGAGAGGCTTTCTGTAGATTTTTAAAGGGGTAAATAACTTCACAGAGGGCGTGGGATTTACAGTCTCTACCATCGGAGAGCCCGTTCCTGCAACTGAAAGATTATATTGAACAAAATAAATTGTTATAATTGGATTGAACAAAAAATGTTTGAAAGATAATCTTCCTTTGAATAATGGGAATTGTTGTCATGGCACATCACGGCATCCGAGGTGTAAATTCTCCTTGAGAGGACACGTAACATGAAAGGAAACGTCTCCAATAAAACAGGAGGGGTTGGTCAAACAACCTGTCAACTCTCCCCCCATAATGTGAGTTTATCATGTTTTCTATAGAAGAAGTGAAGCACAGGGGAGACCAAGGGAATGGCAAGACCTTGGATTACCTTGCAGAAACCTCTGCAGGCAGCAAGAAACATCTGGGCCAGTAAATAACCAGGACGAAGTAAGTGGCTTTGTTGATGTGGAGAGATTTAAATGGGCATAATGAGCTGCAAATAAGACAGGGAGGCACTGAAAGAATTTAAAGAAGGACAAGGTAATTAAAGTCAAGCGGAGTAGAAAATATATGCCAAAGGCAGTGAGTGGTCATATTTCCTGAAGAACTCTCCCCCCTCCCCACCCCCGGATGTGGCTACACAGCAAAATTCAAGTGCAATCCTTGAACAGGAATCTCTGAAAGGTAAACGAAGAAAGACTTCTGTAGAGCCACGTAGATGAGAAGGAAGGAGAATTCCCCAGAAATGGAAGTGGGCAAGGATGTTTCAGGTTAAAAGAAACAAACAAGCAAACAAACAAAATAAAAAATTAAAAAATAAAATAAAAAACAACAAAAAAAATAGTAGTAGAAACTGTGATAAGAAAACCCACTTCCTAATGATGTATCAGAACCAAGAGGTTTTTAAAAATCCCCTCAGAAGCCAACATAGACCCACTAGGTTTGCATTTAAGCTCATGAACTGTAAGCAAAATAAGGTCATTTGGATTCTCAGACCCATTCATTTGTACTTTACCCAAAATTGCAATGGCATTGGTTACTTGCTCCGGGAATATTAATGGGCTCTCAGTACAGCCTAGCTATGTACCAGGTGCTAGACAAACAAGGGAGAAGAAGTCCTTCCCCTTTGGAATTTATATTCCCAGAAATAAATTTTCCCAGGCAGATATCGTTTGCAAGAACCAAATTTGCACACGTGGGACTTGTTTCAAGAAAACATCCTGAGAACGATAAAAAGTGACAGTGCGTGGTCATGAGATTAGGAGGGAAAACTTTGTAAAAACCGAAGAAAAGAATTCAAGAAGGTTGCTTGTCCAAGGTCATGTCATAAAGGAACAAGAAGGATCAGAGCTTTCACTCCTGAAACATCAGTGCCCCCAACGCTTGGACCCAACCCGATAGCCGGAGTTTATAGGGATGATCCTCAGCGCAGAGCACATCTTGGAAGGACGTCCATAAAAATGGTTGAAATAACGTTTGGTTGCTGAAGGAGTCTATGAATGGTTAGAGTATAATAGAATCATGGGTTTTTAACCATAATGGGTACTGTGGATTTTCCCAGCTTCCATCTGACCTCTGTTTCACTCCCTCGGCTGCCTGGGCTGTCTATGTAGAGGGCACTATGTTTCCATGGGAATGACCACCAGCCCCACGTGGCTTGATCAGTGAGTCAGGGGTACTGAGCTGGACTTACCGTACCTTTGCAGACTCCTCGGCCAGTAGAAGCAAGATCCAGAGCAGGAGCTGGTAGGAGAATGAACACATGAACTCAACTGCATTTTGAGGGCAGATTTTAGGAAAGGGAACCACAGTTTCTTGGGCGGGATCCAAAGCCAGTCATCAGGTCTTGACTCTTAGTGTCCAATGAGTGCTTGGATGTCCCCCAGGTTCTCCCAACACTAGAGGAAGCTCATTTGGGAGGATGGCACAAAGGGGCCAAGGTCTTCACAGAACATGGGTTCAGACAAAACCAATTCTGGTCACTGGAGGACTCATTTGGAGAAATGGGCTTTCAGTGGCCAGTCCATTGGAAACTTTGGTTACGAGTCTGAGTCGGAGAGATGCCACTTGGAGGATGAAGTTACTAGCAAGAGTTCCCCTTTCAACCCACGGCAAATTACAAAATGCTATCTGATTTTCTGTATCACTTTTGCTGTTTTTGAAATCCAGAAAAAGGAGCAAAGCTGACAAGCGTCTTCATGAGACCCTTAAGCATTCATAGGAGGAGCACGTTGGCCACCCCTCAGTGAGGACATGTAAAATGTCAGGGGTTCACGATCCAGACCCTGCTTGCTGTGGAAATCGGTCTCCTGTGCACGGCATCTCTCTAGCTTCTCCTAACTCCTCTTTCATTAGGGAGGCATATGGCAATCATCGCAAAAATAAAAATAAAGATTTGGCTTCTCGGTAAATTACAAATGGTGACTCCTAAGACAGAAAAGGAAAGAAAAGCTTTGGGCGGGAAATGAGGTACGTGGAGTAAAACAAAACAAGACTAAGATTTTTCCAATACTGGATACGGAATTCACACAAGTGGTTGGTTCGTCATGTGCAAGACTGAATTAACTACCGCTAATTGGATACTTTTTTTTTTTCCTTTGATCGTTTCTTCTCCCTCTTCGTTCATTAAAAACTGCAAAGTGAAGAGTCAGGGAGAGGGAGGGAGGGAAGGAGAAAGGACGGACTTCCCTACAATATGTTGCTTCCAATTTCATCAATAAAAAGTATATAATTTTTCAGTCATTTATTATGAATCTTGCAAGTCATAATAAAATTTGCCTCGTAAAGAATGTCTCCTTTTCTTTGGAGTTAGTGATAGCTAATAGGATGAAAATAGTAATAAACAGAAAAATATGAGGAGAGTCGAAGTATATAATAATTATTTTAATTTACAAGCTGCAATAATTCTTTTGCTCGGTGGGTGAGCCAAATATCAAAAGCACTCTCTTATTTCCCTGCTGGGTTGATGGCATGTAGAAAATGAAAATATTACTTATTTTTAACAAGCTCATTAATCATGGCGCAGTGTTAACACATTAAGACCTAGGGATTAGGTCTAGTTATCATTTCTTGGCACAAAATCCATTCAAGAAATAAATCTTTAGAATGAAAATGTACTTTATGAATACATTATGTATTTATTGGGACCCTTGGCCTCTGTTCCATAGGACTTCAGGGAGCCAAATTATGCAGGTGCCTTGATTGAAATGGATTGGGGGTGGGGCGCAGGGCATCAAAGGGCACAAGGAATTATGCATCAGGCAAGTGTAGATGGAAAAAAAATAAGTTAATATGTTTTTACATTCGTATTCTTGTTTCCCTCCCTCTCTGTAAAAGCCAGTTGTATAAACACACTATACCTATGAGGGAAAAAATTGATTTTGTCATCATGAACCCTTGGCGTTGCATTTTTATGTATTTTATTGGCAATTAAGAGGCACTACAAGCGGAGAATGAGTCATAACGGAACAATCAAGAAATGGGTAGTAATCATATGGGGCAGAAAATAAATTAAAAGATGGCATTTTGCAACCCATTATAATGTTGCCTACACGATATTAAGTGATTCAGATAAAAATGTTTACTTCTCAGTGAGACAGCTTTGAGCAAAATGTGCAAGTTAACATTTCCCCCCCCACCCGGTCCTGAACACCGCTACTATAAGAATATTGATTTTACCCCTAAGGCATGGACCCAAGGGGCAAAGGAAAAGCGATCTGGGTAGTAGAAACAGCTCATGGGAGGTGATGACAGTGGGAGAGTTCGCCCTACGGGGAGGGAAGGGATGGCCAGCCAAAGAGCGATGGGCTTCCCTCCACAGTGCTGCCCCCGTCCCCAGACCCACGCCCTTTCCCGGATGCCAGCTCCTCTCCCAGGACCGCCCATCAGAGGCTCGGGCACAGCGCGCGTCCCTTTCTGCGCACCGTCCAGGGCGCGCTGAGCGCAGGCATCTCGGCCCTCTTCCCGCTCGGCTCCGGGAGGAGGATGGAGGCCAATCCAAGACCCTCCAAACAAGGAGCCTAGAAGTTCCTGCTCTGAAGAACTGGCCAGCCAAGAGAAAACAGCTAGAGGGGCCCATCTCAAGGTTTCCATAATAAAACCACCCACCGACCACCCGTAGGCGGTGCCTGTGCTCAGACGGATGGTTACCCGCCCTCCGCGGGAATGGACAAGGGTCGCCACACAAACCAGGAAATCAGCACTTGCGAATAATGGTTCTTCAGCAAAAACCAAACGGGAGTAACACAACCTGAAAGAAAGGGAGACCAGGAAAGAAGACAGGTCCCCAAAATGGCAAATAGCAAAGGATTAAGACATAGAAATATGGAAATATAAGCATGCATTTGACAGCTGTAGACAGGGAGCCCGTGAAATATCAAAGTATTTGTAAAAAGTGATTGCCTCTGGTTTGAGGGAAATGGATAAAAGGTTAGAGATTTTTTTAAAAAATAAACCTGTTTGGGTTATTTCCATTTGAAATCTTCTGCATACGTGCATATATAATTTCGATTTTCAAAAAATATGATTAACCATGCCAATTTTTCTTTTTTTTTTTTTCTTGGCAACACACATTCTGACATCACGAGTGCCCAACTGATTGGCAAGTACATATCATTCCTACTCTGAGGTCAGACACCATTACCCAAAGACTGAAATTGAATGGAGTCCGTTAGACCCGGCCGGATCACAGTGACCATGAATCCCAGCGTTAGGGTCCCCAAGCCCACCCCAGCTGCGGTAATCAGCCAGGAAGACTCACAGGACTTAGCATAGAGTCAGCTCATGGATGTGGCCAAAAAAAAGATGCAAAGCAGAATTTACAAATGGAAAATGTGCATGAGGTGAAGTCCAGAGGAAACCAGGTACGAACTTCTAGAATCTTCCCCCCTGGGACAGTCATAAGAGAAGCACTTAATTCCTCCAGCAGCATGGGACAACATATCTGAAATGTCATCTACTAGGGAAACTCACGAGGGACTCATCAGCGTTTTTATATGGTGCTGGTCACATAGGCATCTTCTACTCGGCGCTACCCAAATCCCAGACCCACAGAAGGAAAGCAGGATGTCAGCATAAATTGTATTGTTTGCATAAATAATTCGGACACAGTGAGCCATTCTATCAAGGGATATTTGGAATGCTCCTGACATCCAGTTCCAAGACGCCATCTAAAAGCCAACTCTTTAAACTGCCCTTTCAAAGGACAGCAGTCTCGGGATTGCTATGCTAACTCTTTCCTCACCCAAGATGTACAGAAGCTCAGGGAAGAAACTTAACTTTAATTTCCACTGGATATACAAGTGGAAGAATGTGATCCTGCGGCTGCATTCAGCCTATATTGCCTTTGATAAAAGAAGTGTGTCTTTTTGCAATGGACACAGCGGATGAAAAGAATGAGAGATGATAAAAGAGAAACCATATCCTTCTGAGCACCTAGATACAACCGTACCTACAGCTCAGACTTTCCTGGATGCTCGTTTTGCGAGCCAATAAATTCCCTTCTTTTGTCTAGGCCCAGTGCATTATTTTTTTCACTTGCAAAAGAAAGAAATATCATTTATTTATCCCCTACAGTCAGGACCTTATATTGTTTATGGTTCCTAGAAAGGAGAAGACCTTGAAGAAAGGGATGGAGAAGAGAGGAAAGAAGGAAAAAGAAGAAGATTGTTGGATGAGAGTGAAGATGTAATTTAGGTTTTAGCTGAAATCCCAGAGCCAGGAAGGTTTAAATGGGCAGCCTGAACATCTCCATGGAAATCTTATTCTTCTGCCCCGGAGGACAACTACCCATTAAATAAAATACACTGTCCGCTACACTGATAGAGCTGAAACTGAAACACTACCTTTAAAGTGTTAGAAAAGGAGTATTAATTGGATTGTAGACGATACAAAGCTTTGTAGCTTGTTCCGGGCTGATGCCCTAGAGAAATCATTTCTAAAAACACTAATGAATTAGATTTCATGCTTCAGAAGAACCCTTAACAGTAGATTCATATCTGATCTGGGGTGCTAGATATTTATAACCTTAATATACATGATAACATTGGCCCTGGATTTTTTTTTCTTTTTTCTGCCACACAAGAGAAAAGGAAAGAAATCTTCTAGGCTTGTATTCTAGCCAAACTTCTTTGAGGAAAAACAAAAACAAAAAACAAACTGGGGCACCTCGGTGGCTCAGGAGGTTAAGCTCAGGTCATGATCCCAAGATCCTGGGATCGAGCCCCATATTGGGCTCCCTGCTCCACAGGGAGTCTGCTTCTCCCTCTCCCTCTCCCTGTGCCCCTCTGCCTGCTTGTGCACTCGCTCTCTCTCATATAAATAAGTAAATAAAATCTTTAAAAAATTGAAAATAAATCAAACAATTGATTCCAAATGAACCAATGTTCTGAAATAGAGATGCAGAAAATGGTTGATGGAAGTTCATAGTTACCAAACTTGAGAAACATCCAGACTCCTTTCAAAAGGTTACATAACATCGTTGATATCCTAGGAGCGATTCTCACCTTGCTAGCGTGGACAGACCTGAAATACTAGGTAATCACTCACTGTCAGTCCGTGGCAGGTGTCACAGAGTGACAAGCAAGACAAGCTAACGGAAATGCATGAGGGTGACCCCATGGGGGAGAATGAGAAAGTTAGTATATTTTAGGGGTGAATGAGAAAGTTAGTATATTTCAGGGTACTTGCCATTCACGTCTGGTCATATAAGAGCCTATTAGTGCCAAAGTTGCCACAGAATACTAGAAATCCACATTTTTATGAAGTCTCCAGATTTTTAAAATTTTGCAACTAATTCAAAATGTTACACTGTGCCCACTGAAAAGAGCACCTTTAAACTCATAGAATATTGTATGTCAACTATACTTCAATTAAAGATTTTTTTAAGATTTATTTGATAGTGTGTGTGTGTGAGAGAGAGAGAGCACAAGGGCGGAGTGGGGAGGGGTAGAGGGAGAGGGAGAAGCAGACTCCCCATCGAGCAGGGAGCCCCACATGGGACTCGATCCCAAGACCCCAGGATCATGACCTGAGCCAAAAGCAGATGCTTAGCCAACTGAGCCACTCCGCTGCCCCAGATTTTAACTTTAGAGATTAATTTTACTTGCCATGGAAGGTCATCTTTTGTGAATTGTTTACACAGCACGCTTTGTAATGGATATTCAGTTTTTTCCATTGTGGCGTTAATTTTTTAAACAATTGCAGTGTGCTGGCGCGATTGCCTTCAAAGCCTCACTAACAGCCCTGTGAGTTAGACGCGAGCATCACTCTCTGCATAGATGAGGACAGCAGGGCTCACATGGGTCTCACCTGAGATGGTGCAGCTCAATGGAGAGGGGAAGAGACTTGAGCTCAGGACTATAAATGTCAGGATCTTTCCTAGAATTTGCTGTGTCTGCCCTGCCTCTTCTAGCTACAGTGTCTACCATGAGTTGCCAGGGGGTAGCAGAGCGAGGGAAAGAGTAAAAACCAAGAGCCCTTGTGTCCCTGGTCTGTGGACACTGGAAATGCATGTAAGCTTGATTAGAAATCACTCGGGTCCAGTTCTCCCCTCTTGCCCTGGGCCTGGGACCTGGATCTCTCATGACCCTTCTGAGCCTCAGTTCCCGCGTCTCTAATATGGAGACAGTGGTAGCTTCCTTACTTGCTCAACCAGGTCACGATCAAATGAAGTCAGTGTCAAGGTGAAAATACTAATGGCATCATAGGGTATTATATTAGCATAAGGGACAAGTGTGGGAGGGGGACATCACTATTACTGTTCCAGCAAACAAGATCAGGAGTACAAAGAGTAGTGAAGTGGGTGGAGTTCAAAGCAGATTACAGGTTATGTCCGAATTTTTACTGAAACTGGATGACCATCCTATGTGATTTTGCAAAGATGAAAAATACTTGAAAAATAACGAATTCTTCTATAGAGGCAAAATGCATCCAAAGAGTTGAGGAGCACGTCATTTCAAATCTAGGTTCTATAGCTTTGTCAAAGAAATAACCCTCCCCTCAAAAATCTTAGTTTCTGTGATTCATATCAAACGCCTTCTCTTAACACCAGGAGATACATCTCCTAGAGATTAGAACTAGCCCTGTATCACTGGGAACTTTTACAACCTAGTACCTTCCACCTTTCTGCCCAGGTGATCTTGCCCCTAAAGGACAAGAGCAATGCAATCACCATAAAGTCATTGCACGGAGCGCCATAATTTAGTCCGTTGAGAATGACCAGGAACGAAACAAATCTGACTACTGCTGACCCAGCTTCAGGAAGGATGGTGACCCACACCGCCGTGGAAATGTGCACCTGTACCTTTAAAATGCTATCTCATTTGGAAGCCTATCTGGGCAGGAAGGGTCTGGAATCTATGAAGTCAGACACATTCCCTTTAAATAAAATGGAAATAGGTTCTTTGAGACATTATTGGCTACCTCGGGAGATAATACTTAAATCGGCATCAGCGGATACAATGTGACCACAGAAAATGCCCTGGAATTTGATTTCCTTTACCAAGGTTTGGTAAATTGCCAGGGTTAAATAAACGTTTGCAAAATTTAATGAATGAAGCTCCTCCTATACGTATTCTCAAATATGTCCAGTTTTTCTATTTTTTCAAAGAGAAGTCAGAAATCAGGGTTTAGAGGTGAAATCCTATAATTTTTAAACAATGGCAATGACACAGTATATGGCTTAAAAAGAAACCTCTTCTGGTCAAAGACCGAGTGAAACCTCAGTATTAAAACATATGTACTTCCCCCTCCCCAAGTATATTTAAGCATCATTAATTGCAAAAAAGAAGATTGACTCTGCTTAATTTAACCAGGAAAGGAGTTAGTAATGAATACTAAGAAGGTCAAGAGTGGTTCCAAGCAAGGGTAGCGGAAGTTCTTGTTTAATGACAGGTTTTGGTGACACTCCGGAGAGCCAGGTTTGCAAAGGAAGAACAAACAGGACATGGGCAGGACCACAGGATGGGAAGGGCTATGATATGAGAGGAACGGTGATGTGGGAGGGGCCTCGGGTGGGAGGAGCCATGAGTGGGAGGGAACTATAATGTCTGCAACACCTGCAAAGCCACTACCAGCAACCACTGACCCCAGAAACGTGCTGCACCTTTGCCACCACTGTGTGACGTGGATGCCCTGTGTTGCTCCTGTCTATCCTAATGTGGGTCCTATATCAAAATCTCTTATAGAAGAGCCTAAGTGGCAGAGCTCATCGCATGCCTCCACACTTGTGACCATGAGGTTAGAAAACAGCTTCTGGGGACACCTGGGGGACTCGGTCAGTTAAGCGTCTGCCTTTGGCTTAGGTCATGATCCCAGGGTCCTGGAATCGAGTCCCACACCGGGCTCCCTGCTCAGGGGGGAGCCTGCTTCTCCTTTTGCCTAATGCTCCCCCTGCTTGTGCTCTCTCTGTCACACATAAATAAGTAAAAATCTTAAAAAAAGAAAACAGGGTTTTCTTTTTATGTCGAGAAGCTGGATTTGCATGGAAGAGATCCATTAAAATGTAAAATGAATGTGTGACTCCTATCCCACAACTTCTGGAGGTTTTTCTTCCTGGACACACAGCTAGACTATTTCTCAGCCTCTCCTGCAGTAAGGGGAGTGTGTGATTGAGCCCTGGTTAATGAAATGTGAGCAGAATTCCTCTGTGTCTTCCAATCCCTTCCCATGTAATCCTACTCTCTTTCCTCATTCGCTGGTCAAGGGCAGGGAAGCCAGCCAATGCCTCTGAGATCCTAGGAGAGGGGCTTAGATCCCCAAGTGATGGTGTGGAGCAGATCCCCTCATGCTCCGGCAGCTAATTAGAGTCTAAATCCACTTTGTTGGGTTGACTGAGACTATGAATCTGCCTATTACTGCTGCTAGCTTGCTTCGTTTAATCCAGAGTGCAATGATGAAACTGAGTAATATACACCTAAACCTACAACCTCCAAAGAATGGGGAAAAATTACGACCTCACTGTAAAGATCACTTCCATCGCCCCTCAAGTTCAATCAGCAAAATTACATGCAGTCCATGGGGCTCAGCCTTTGCCATAAACCCTGTTAGATTTGCTGGAACATTAACACTGGGGGACTGAGAATCATCAGAACGCATGTTACTGAATAGAAGAGAACAAAATGCTACTTGCTCTCAGTAGCTAAACTGCCTATAAAGGCTTTGTAAAATTTCCATTAAGAAAATGTTGTGAACGCCTTTTTTTTTTACATGCTCTACTAGGTATTATGTTCTTTGCATGTTTATAACATTTTTGTTTGAAAACTAATATTTCTTTTGCTTCTTTATGGGTCATTTACTTGTGGTGTTAAACTAAGAAGCAACAAAAACAAATGTCTAAGATACCATCTGCTCTAAGACGTTACTTCCTGCAAATCCGTATGAGCTGTCAATGGTCTGATGGTCTTACAAGTGAGGTAGGTGTGAACTCCAAAATGTTTCTCTCCTTCAGGTCCACAAAAGGCTCTTGGAATATTTTGATGATTGACCTTTCCTAATGATTGGCATTTCTAGTTCAATCATTCCATTGTTCCCTAGATACCAATCCCTCATCATCTTTCCATGCACTTGAGGAAATGTCGCAGGGAGATGGAACAGCACTAAGTGTTACCTAAGCACAGGATAATGACCTATTCTAGAATGGGGACCCTCTTAAGTATAAAAGCCACTAGCTCTAAATATCCCTAAAGTTTGATTCCTTGATCTGCTTATAGTGATCATTCAGGAAAGGAGAGGTGGCATTTGGGGATGGTTTCAGTTAACTGCTATCTTTAACAGACAAGTGATTATTAGCCAAGTTCTGGATACCAATGGC
>JAQQSY010002846.1:0-13392 GCA_028646535.1 Procyon lotor
TATTATGAACACTTTCTTCTACACACACTATTTTACAGCCCCCTCCTTTTTAAAAAAACAGGCACCACATCTTCTGATTCTTCGTTCGAAAACATTTCTCCACCCACCCTTTTTGTTTCATGTTTAGGGGCCCTTTCCTGGTTTAGGTTTTCATTGTCTCATACCTTGATCATCTTCAATAACCTGTTCATTGGTCTCCCTGATTCCAGTTTCTTTGTCTTCAATTCAGCCTACACACTGGCCAGGATGATTTCTCTAAAACCTCATTGTTCGTTCCTTCAGATGTCTAGTAAGTATCCCAACACTTGTTAACCTCCCTCAGCTGGTATCCAAAAGCCTCTACCAGCCCACCCGCCCTGACCACCTGATCTCAAATGGGAATTTCCCCTTTCAACAAGGTCAAGTTCCTTTTACTCTTTAAAAGCCCTATTTCAAGGGGCGCCTGGGTGGCTCAGTGGGTTAAAGCCTCTGTCTTTAGCTCAGGTTATGATCAGGGTCCTGGGATCGAGCCCCATATCAGGGCTCTCTGCTCAGCAGGGAGCCTGCTTCCCCCTCTCTCTCTGCCTGCCTCTCTGCCTACTTGTAATCCTTCTCTCTGTCAAATAAATAAATAAAAGCCCTATTTCATTTCTGAGGTTGCACCTTTCCCCGGGGTGCCTTTCCTATCAGAACACCCTTCAGGCTTCTCTTCTCATACCTCTCTTACCCTCACTTCAAGTTCTCAAACTTCTGTGTGCACAAGACTCAGCTGGGGCACTTGTTAGACAGGGACATTCTGATTCAGGGGAATCTGTCTTTTTGTTTAGTACCAATGGGATTCCTAGACCAGATTCCACTTTGAGAAATGCTGTTAAGGCCTGACTTAAGTGTCAGCTCACCGTGAACATTTCCTCTATCACTGCAGCCCTCAAAACCTGTCGCTTTTACAACCGCTTGACTTGTAGTCACCTATGTGACCAATTTATAATAATCTAACTTAAAAGCAACCAGCATGTTGCAAAGTAAACAAGGACTTAAAATACAAAATTTCGGTTTTGCCTGTTGCCTGTGAGAGGAACCTCTTGCAGTTTCTCAAATCAGAAAAATGAGGAGCAAAGATTTAAGAGGGAAGATTAGCAAGTTCCTGGTGTCCCCCCCCAAATCACAGTTTCTATCCTTCCGTTGTTGGGGGGCGGGTGTATTTCTTCGACAGTAAGTTGCTGTTTCCCAGAGAGGCAGTTATAAATAAGAGGGAGGGAAAGCCCATTGAGTGCCCAGCAACTGATTTGCATATACATGTTTGGAACACAGTTGTTTGCAAGCTGGGGTGAGTGGCAAGCCTTGTTTTGTTACCATCGCACTTCCTAGGGCTGTCTGCCTCCCTCCATTTTACGTTTAATTTCTCACTTTTTATTTTGAAAATGCTCAAACCCACAGAAAACTTAAAAGAGGAGTACAATGCATACCAGTGCGTCTTTGAGCTGGATTTCCATGACTAACATTGTGCCCCGTCTGCTATGTCTCTTTGTGGGTAGGAAACCATTTGAAAGTAAGTAGTACACACTTCATCCCTAAATACTTCAGCACACAGCTCCTAATAATGAAATTTTCTTACGAAACCCAAATACCATGATCACACCTAAGAAAAGTAACCTTAGTTCAGGAATATCATACACAGTCTACCTTTACATATTTCTATAGCCATTGAAATATTTTTTCCTGCCTCTGATCTAGAATACTAAGTTCATGCATTGTGTTTAGTTCTTTTATTTCTTTCACCTTTTTTTTTTTTAAGATTTTATTTATTTATTTGTCAGAGAGAGAGAGCACAGTCTCTCTCAAGCACAAGCAGGGGAATCTGCAGGCAGAGGGAGAAACAGGCTCCCCGCTGAGCAAGGAGCCCGATTCAGGACTTAATCCCAGGACACTGAGATCATGACCTGAACCGAAGTCAGACACTTAACCGACTGAGCCACCCAGGAGCCCCTCTTTCATCTTTTTTTAATGTAGAACTATGCTGTATCCAATACAGGACCCAGTAGCCACTGGCTGTAGTTATTTACATTTAAATTAATTAAAATTAAATACATTTAAAAATCAGTTCATCAGTCATCCTGGCCACATTTCAAGGTGCTCAGGGGCCACATGTGCCTGGTGAACAGCCCAGATGGGACCACTTCCACCATCGTCAGATAGCATTAGTCCGTAATCTTCTTTTGCTTTTCATTGACTTTCAAGAGTCCAGGCCACTGTCGTGTAGACAGTCTCACAGTCTGGGTTGTCTGTTTTTTTCAGTGTTAGTTTCTGGAAGGACATTTTTTGGCCAGAGCCCTACACAGAGGATATGTTCCATCACTAATTGCAGGAGCCTGCTGGTGAAACGTACGGTATGAGTCAGTAAGTACTTACAGAAGTGGTGACCGAGCACTGGGCAGGCAGTCACCTGAGGGCTCAGGAGCTTGACTTCAAATAGAAGAGCATAGGCTAGGGGTGCCTGGGTGGCTCAGTCAGTTAAGCGGCTGCCTCTGGCTCAGGTCATGATCCCAGGGTCCTGGGATTGAGTCCTGCATCGTGCTGCACTGGGCTTCTTGTTCGGGGGCCTGCTGCTCCCCTGGCTTGTGCACTCTCTCTCTCTCTTTCTGGCAAATAAATATAACATATATAATATATATATATTATATAACACATATAAAATAAATATAACATATATTATATTTATATATAAATATATAAATTTATATATTATATAATATATATATAAAATAAATATAACATATAATATATATAAAATAAATAACATTTTTTTTTTTAAGATTTTTATTTATTTATTTGTCAGAGAGAAAGAGCAAGTGAACACAAGCAGAGAGAGCAGCAGGCAGAGGGAGAAGCAGGCTCCCTGCTGAGCAGGGAGCCCGATGTGGGACTCAATCCCATGACCCCGGGATCATGACCTGAGCCGAAGGCAGACGCTCAACCGACTGAGCCACCCAGTCACCCCAAATAAATAACATCTTAAAAAAAAAGAAAAGAAAAGAAGAGCAAAGGGTTTAAATGGTTTCCAGAGCATCTACCACTGTGCCAGGATAGGGAGGAAACGTGCTTTTTGACATGAAATGCAGACCGAAATGACACAGCAAGCAGCCCAGCAGCACGGAGCGGGGGAGGGACGGACCCAGGAAGGGGGAGGCAATGGGGCTCTGGCTGTCCCTCAGCGCCAAACTCCATGCTCCTTTAAATAATCATAACTCTGGGGGCACCCGGGTGGCTCAGTTAGGTCAGCGGCTGGCTCTTGATTTCGGCTCAGGTCCTGATCTGGGGGGGAAGGTCCTGGGATTGAGCCCCATGCAGGAATCCATGCTCGGTGGGGAGTCTGCTTGAGGGTTCTTTCTCTCTAGCTCTGCCCCTCCCCCTGGCTGTGCATGCGCTCTCTCGCTCTCAAATAAAGAAATAGATCTTAAAAAGAAATAAATAATCATAACTTTTTGGTGACTGCTCTGGGCGCAGGAAGCAGCTTGGTGAGATGCCTGTGACCCAGCTAAGCATTCAGCCGGAAGGCTTCACATCAAGGTCCCCTAGGGAACCCTCTAGAGAGAGGCTGGCAGGCTCAAAGGGCAACGTGCCGCTCACTCCTCCACGGCTTGTGCCCTGAGTCTGGGGTTCACTTTGCACCTGAGAGTCTCAAGGGAAAACACCAAGCTCTAGTTTTTACAGTTTTCTTGCCACATTGCTTCCTTGGAAGGATCCCCTCCCTTCCACCCCAAATAAGGACCAGGGAAACAAGATACAAAAAGGGCAGAAGCTAGAGGAGAAATTTTGGTTTAAGGAACTGAGGGTGCGGTCCCGACTGTCCAAGTTGGGAAGTCGCGTCTGTGAGATGCAGGCGTTTCCTTCTAACACAGACGATTCTGTTCTAACTTTCTACGTCCTCTTAGCTCTGCAGGAGGGGAGGGCAGAGGTCATTGTACCTATAGACCCTCCTCAGCTGTCCGCTGAGGATCCCTTTCTCCTCCACCAAGACTCAGAAAAACCATTGTCTTCCTAGCTCTCTTGGAGTTAGACTCTGACGCGAACAGTAGTGAGAAGTCCCCAGACCGGAAACTGACTAAAGGTACACACAGGTCTAAAGATGGAATGCAGGGGGGCGCCTGGGGGGCTCAGCGGGTTAAAGCCTCTGCCTTCGGCTCAGGTTATGATCTCAGGGTCCTGGGATTGAGCCCCGCATCGGGCTCTCTGCTTGGTGGAGAGCCTGCTTCCCTCTCTCTCTCTGCCTGCCTCTCTGCCTACTTGTGATCTCTCTCTCTCTGTCGAATAAATAAATAAAATCTTTTTTTTTAATAAATAAAATCTTAAAAAAAAAAAAATAAAGAAGGAATGCGTTGATCCGCAGAGAAGTTGGTCAACCTCAGGGGCAGAGAGAGGAGACTCTGAGAGTATACCGGTCACACCTCTGGGCTCCGTCTGGTAGACATCAGAGAATCTTCAGGGAATGTCTGGCTTTCTGTCAGGTCTCCCTACTGTGGAGACTCAGGGAGCCGAATAACAAGAGCTGGTACCTTTATATCTTCATGTTATAAAACTAACTTCTCTGTTAGGATTCTAAACTCTCTGGGTACCTTCTGGCCGCTACCTTCCCACGTAGCTGGCTGTAGGGAGCGAATGTGCTGGGGAGGCTGACATGTCTGTCGGGCCCATTTGGTCTTAAGCCCAGGCCTGGAAGAGTCTGTGGGTCCAAGTCAGCCTCCCTGAGAGGATTTCTGGATGGGAGTGAGTTTCTGAGCCTCTGAGGATGAAGCCAGGCTCAGGGGCAGGGTGTGTTCACCCGATAGAGAGCTATCTGTGAAGACAGCGGGTCTCCCTCCCTGCACAGCTCTGTCCAACGTCAGCTGCACCCATGTCCTGATGAGTAACATCCAGGACGGGTCTGGGTCTGTTAACTTCTTGACTCACTAGTTCCTTCCCATCACCCCAAACTCTGTACTCTGAGTATTTCCCTTCTCCTTCTGCCCTACCACCAGTTCAATCAACATTCTATAATAATAATAAAAGCTTCTGTTTATTGAATCTTCTGTGTGCCCAACAGCCTCACAAAGAAGGCATTATTGTCCTATTCTATAAATGGGACAATTGGGGGGTCAGAAGAGGCTAATTATGACCACCAGCTGAAAGAAGTGAGATTCAAATCTATGTCTGTCTACCTCTAAAGCTTGTGCTTAATTGTTATTATTATTATTACTTTAAATATCTTATTTATTTTTAAGGAGAGAGACGCATGAGCAGGTGGAGGGGCAGAGGGAGAAGCAGACTCCCCGCTGAGTGGGGAGCCTGATGTGGGACTTGATCCCAGGACCCTGGGATCATGACCTGAGCCGAAGGCAGATGCTTAACCGATCGAGCCACCCAGGTGCCCTACTTATTATTATTTTAACAATGAAGCTCATGAGATTAGGAGTTTTCTAAGTGTCCTCGTTCTGAGAGTGGACGAGGGGATTCTTACTTATTGAGGTCAAAGAATAAGAATTTGCCTTGACTGGAGAAGCAGCCTGGTGAGAGCAAGAGAATTCCAGTGATGCCCCAGGGCGTCCCAGAGCATTCTGACCGCCATCTTTGACCCTGATACTCGGAGGAAAGAACCCAGATTCTACGCAGAGTAAGGCGTGCGGAACGTAGCAGCCCCGGTGGGCACACGATGCTTTGTCCTGTCCTCCACAGCCTGGGAGTGGCCAGGGAGAAGGCCCGGTGGCTGCTGCGCCCCAGGCTCGGGAGTGGCTCCCCCTGAGAGTACCTCAGGCCTCGGGGACACTCCTCCACCCCAGCCTTCCTGAACCCAGACAGAAGGACCGTTCCGATTTTGGCCTGGCAATCAGCAGCTCTCAGTAAATATTTCATATGCGACAGCACATTGATTCTTTTGAAGCGCTCGTTTCTCTTTCTACAGATTGCTTTCTTTTTTATTTTATATATCTATTTTAATTTAAATTCAAGTTAGTTAACATGCAGTGTAATATTGGTTTGAGGAGTAGAATTTAGTGATTCATCACTTACACACAACACCCAGCGCTCATTCCAAGGAGTGCCCTCCTTAATGCCCATCCCCCAGTCCCCATCCCCCCACCAGTTCCCCTGCAACCCTCAGTTTGTTTCCACAGTTAAGAGTCTCTTATGGTTCGCCTCCCTCTCTGTTTCTATCTTATTTTATTTTTCCTTCCCTTCCCCTGTGTTCATCTGTTTTGTTTCTTAAATTCCACATATGAGTGAAATGACATGATATTTGTCTTTCTCTGACTGACTTATTTTACTTCTTCCCACAGGTTTCTAATTCCTAAAAACCAAACACTTCGTTTCTGAATAGTTTGTGAGGTAGTCAACAGCTTGGGTAATGTACTTGAAACTCACACATGTGACTGTCCATGGCAGAGTCAAGGACAGAAAACCATGTGGTTGTCCCTGGCCGACCGCAGTCTGGAGCTCCCTTAAAGCAATGTTCTCTATCTACTTGTTCAACATTCCCTTGATAGGAGTTAAGAGAAAATAATTTCTATAACGTTCAAAGTAAGAGCTTTTAAAAAAAATTTTTTTTTTTGGCCAGGCACTAAGTGTGGCATCACATTTAAACTTATTTGGAATTATTTTAACTTTTTAAAAAAAGTCACCAATAGCCCAGCAGTATTAGTCACCCACACTTAACTAAACACGAATATAGCCATAAAGTATTTCAAATTATAGTTAAGAAAACCTTTTCTGGTGGGACGCCTGGGTGGCTCCGTTGGTTAAGCAGCTGCCTTTGGCTCAGGTCATGATCCCAGGGTCCTGGGATCGAGTTCCACATCGGGCTCCTTGCTCAGCAGGGAGCCTGCTTCTCCCTCTGCCTCTGCCTGCCACTCTCTGCCTGCTTGTGCATGCTCTCTCTCTCTGACAAATAAATAAATAAAATTAAAAAAAAAATAAAACCTTTCTGGGTGGCCAAACTGTTCTCACTTTTCTGCAGTTTCTCTTTTCTTTTAATTTGTTTGTTTGCTGTTTTTAATTTCTTGAAGCCAGTCATTTTCTTGGGAGCCACATGAAAAGATTTTTGAACCTAGATAATGTAATAAAATGCAGTATAATGCGGTCGGCGGCACGATACTGTCCATTAGTTAGTTTCTGGATTTTAGCTGGAGGAGAGCGGATTTCAGGAGACTGTCCGCTGGCGCTGGTGGATCTCAGGGTTGGGGTTGTTGCCTGTAATTATGTTGCAAAGATACCATCAGGGATAGACTGGCGCCTGGGAGGCATGTTTTTAAATGTCCACTGGAAGATATTATCTATTTCAGTAGACAATTAACACTGTGCGGTGATGTAAGGTGTCTCATGGGCAAAATGGACTTAACAGGTGCCATATTTCTGGTCATCTCAGCGATGCCTTTGTCTTCTCTATATAAGGCGCCTGGGCAAGCTCTTTCATCTGGCTCCAGGCACAGTGGGAAGGTGTGGGGCTGAGAGAAGCCTGGTTGTGAATATGTGACCTTGGGCAAGACACTTAACTCCTCTGTGACTCAGTTTCTCTCTCATAAAAGGGTGATAACATCAATTTTGCAGAATTATTAGAAATAATATTGAAGTTGCAAATGAGGTCATTATTATTTAAAAGTATATGGCATAATATAATATATTGTGTATCAAAACATTACACAAATGATAATTAACAAGCAATTATCCTCTTTCTGTTAGCCCTTAAAATAAACCTTATTGGGGCACCTGGGTGGCTCAGTGGGTTAAAGCCTCTGCCTCCTGCTCAGGTCATGATCCCAGGGTCCTGGGATGGAGCCCTGCATCGGGCTCTCTGCTTGGCGGGGAGCCTGCTTCCTCCTCTCTCTCTGCCTGCCTCTCTGCCTACTTGTGATCTTCTGTCCAATAAATAAATAAAATCTTAAATAAACAAATAAATAAATAAATAAACCTTATTAACACATGGCTTCTTTGAAGAGTTAGTTCAAGAGCCCAGGCCTGTTACAAAACACTGATTTCTTAAATGTTCTCACCGAAAAAGAAAAAAACAGAAAAAGAAAAGAAAAGAAGAGGGATACCTGGATGGCTCAGTTGTTTGGGTTGATCCTGGAGTCCTGGGATTGAACCCCATGTCGGGCTACCGGCTCAGTGGGGAGCCTGCTTCACCCCTCTGCCCGCCTCTCACCTCACTCAGTGCTCTTTCTCTCTCTCTCAAATAAATAAATAAATAAATTCTTAAAAAAAAAAAGAGGGTAAAAATGTAAAGTAATGGGTGTGTTCATTAACACAATGTGGGGGGGAATCTTTTCCCAACATACACATATATCACATCATGTTCTATTTTAAGTATTTTATAAATTTGTCAATTTTACCTTCCTAAGGCTGGGAAAAAAAAGGGCTGATGACTGAGATAAGTAATGCTCAGCATTTAGCATATGCTCAGCAAGGTGGTCGCACATCCTGTGGGGGAAGTGTCCTGGGTGGGGGGGGGTCCCTAGTAGAGGCTTTGGAGTCAGATACACCTGGGGGCGCCGCCCTGGAGCTCTGCTCTTCCATATGTGCCATTTCAGAAACATGGCTTTGTCACAAATGTGTGCGTGTGTGTGTGTGTGTGTGTGTGCATGATGAGGCCACATTGTCACCCTCTGCCCTTCAAACTCCAGCCACATGGGACTACCTGTGGTTCCCCAAAGCTCCAGGCTCACTTCCTTGCCTCGCATATTGTTCCCTCTGCAAGAGGGATGGCTCTTTCTCTTCCCACTCGGGGCTAACTCCTATTCCCCTTGGCTTCCTCCCAGACTCCCCTGACCCTCGAGACCAGGTAAGGCGTCTTTTCCATCTGCCCACTCCCGCGGCCACCCTCCGTGTACCCCTGTGGTCACCTACTGACATTGCCTTGTCATTGACCAATCCCCCACCCTTGAAGCAGTGACTAGTATCTTGGGGTTTAGTGGGTGCGAGGCACAGAGCTTGGTGCTTTTTGTGCATCACCTTGCTGAGGTCTCCTAGCAATTGTAGGAACATGGTATTCATGCAGATAAGGAAAGCCAGCTGGGAGAGGGTACAGGATTCCCTAACACAGGAGTGCAAGCCGAAGATCTGGGATCTGAACCCTGGGCCGGTCTGACTCCAAGCCTTTTGTAGTCCATCATAAATTTCTAAGGGCTTCTAGGGTTGAACACAGTGAAGGCATGTCCTGAGTACTCGACAAATCAGAGCTGTTAATAATTTTGATCCAACCAGATGGTAAGCCTCTGCAGGGAAGGAATCCAACCCCACAGATGCCCCGACTGAGGTGGGCTCGGTGTGCGGAAGGCAAGGACGCCGCACTGGCTTCTGGTCTGTGTGCCAGAGCACCACTCTTCTCAGGAAATGACTGAGGTGCGTTGTTGTTTTTCTTAATCACACATCTCTACTTAAGAGCTGTTTCGTTTCTGGTCACGCTCTGGCCCCAATCCACGCCCGAGTGACGATGGGGTGGGACTCCAGAGGGGACCACCCTTGGGTGAGACGCGCAGGAACCAGCCACCGCCTAAATAAACGTCCTCTTTATTTTACCAAATATAATTTATCAGTTATGTTGACATTTGTCAATTCAGTTATAGTAACTATAAATAATTTTCTTCAGACACAGTTCTGTAACTTTTTAAGGATACGAGAGTAAACCAATGTCGCTCCTTGCAGCCAGGCCAAAAGTACGTGCAGCTTGTGCAATCAGGGGAAAAGAAACGGATCTTCCATGGAAGTCCACTTCATTTTCTTTCCCTCTCACCCCGTGGTCCTCCCTCTGCTCACACACTCGGGGCAGGGGGCGCAGCCGCCGGGATTGGCAGAGGAGGCCCCGGAGTCTCCAGGGTGGCCTGGCTGAACTTCGGGGCTGAGGAAGAGGTGAGGGACTGGGGCCAGGCGACAGGCGAAGGCAGGGGCGCGGCCTCAGGGGTGGGGGAGCTGGGTCTGGTGCCCGTACAAGAGGGTGTGTGTGCAGCTGTGTTTGCAGGCGGACGGCAAGCACGGCAAGCCCAAAGAGGGGCAACAAGCCCTGGCTTGTGTTACTGGACTCTGCCAGCCCCAGTCCCTGCCCCGTAGCCTTTACCCTTCCTTCCAATTCAAAGACTCCAGAAGGTGGTGTGGGTGGAAATGGAGGGAAAGGACAGTCTCTGGAGGTACCGGCCAAGTTCTCGGGATGAGGCTCGGGGTCAGGAGGAGCCCGGGTCACTGCCTAGCCCGCCCCTGGAGGTGGGCCCTTTCCGTTACAGAGAGGAGGGTCGATGGGGAGGCTAGGAAAAAAAACCTGCATGCGAAATGCTCAGATTTGCATCCACACGAGTGCGGACAGATTTCTGATCTGGTCAGAGCAACGGGTGGGGCGGATGCCGAGGCTCCCGTGTTCCCTGAAGCTCGCACTGGGCAGAGAAGAGCAGCAGCAGCTGGTGACGTCCAGCCTACTGGGCCTGAAGCCTCTTTCGGGTGGCTGGTGAGGAGAGGTGGAGGGAAGAAAAGGTGAGGAAGGGTAGAGTTCGGGGAAACGAGCTGCTGGTGGAGCGACGGGGCCGGGGGCTCCGGCTGGGGTCGGCCCCGCACAGAGGGGCGACGGAGAGGCCGAAGCTGGCCAGATGACACAGACGCAAACGCTTCTAGCAAGGAGACTTTCTCCTCCAGATTGGAAGGGGTGCAAGGCCGTTGTGTCTGGGGATGAGGCGAGCTGAGAGCCATCTCCCTGACCGCTGGCACAGGACCTACCAGGTGGTGGGCACCCAGTCACTATCGCTCAGCGGAGCCTCTGACCACACTCACACAGGACTCCTCTCGGGGAGGCTGCATATTCGTGAAATGGGTGATGGAGGGCACGATGGATGCCGGCAGAAGCCCAGACACAGGAAACCTGACCTCCACATGGGACAGCAGGAGTGATCTCGGGAAGTGACGAGGACTAAGGTGACTGCACGAAATGTCCTCAGTGGCAGTGAAGCACCGCCGGTTGCCCGCCGCCTCCCAACCATCCCCCACGTACTTGCTCGCTGTCCCTGATCTTGGAACCCAACCCGGCAAGCTCTGGGAAAGGTAGTGTTGAGAGAATTAGGCACGAAGGTTGAACAGAGATAAACAATCGGTCCTCCGGGCCCAGGAAAGGATGTAGATCTTGGTAGACCTATTGGTGGATATGGGTCAACACAGAGACCAAGCTCCGGCTCATTTCTTCCCCATGTGTGCAATCAACGGGAAAAAGATCAGAGGGAGGGGTTGGTGGTGTTTATCAGGCAATCGGGCAAGGGGTGTGTGTACAATTTGAATGGTTAGTCCACCTCAATCTTTTTTGGGACAGAGGGCCGAGGACAGGGCTAGGGTTATAAGGGGCCAGGAGCAACTATCTTCTTACTAGTGCTTTGAAGTTGGTCCATTTCTAGAAAAAAGTGTCTGTGTTTTAGGGGGATGGAGGGAATGATACTTATCTCTCTGTTCAATCAAAAGGAAAGAAAAAAGAGAGAGAGAGAGAGAGAGAGAAAACAAAAAACCGCCAAAACCAGAGCCCACTCACAAAGGGTTTCTCATTAGGGCCACGACTGAGTTTGCTAAAGCTAGACCAAACATCCCCAGATCCCAGATGGAAACCCCTGCCCCAGTCCACCTCACCTGGAGGCACCCACCATGAAATTGCACTTGGTGATTGTCTCGAAAATCTACTTGTGCTGCTTATCTCAGTCCATCTGTCCTGTCAGAATTCTTGCTATACAAACTTGGCTCAATGTATAAAAATTCCCATTGAAAATAATGAGAATTCGGTATCAAAGTGAAGTCCTAGAAAGGGGTGGGGGTGTGGAGTGGGTGGGGGGAGGGGAACGAAAGAAAAAAATTCTAACAGAAAGTGCAGGGCGTGTGGGGGAAAGGTGGCGCGACCAGGCTAGTCCCCGACATCCGTGTCTCGGTCCCCGATGAGCCAGAGGACATGGAAGCTGAGTGCTAGGAGCCCAGTGCCAAGCAGGTCCCCCAGAGCGGTCAAGTACGGGATGGAGAAGTTGTCCGGGTCCAGACCCCGGCCCCACATCCAGTGCACCATCCAGTCTGCGATGTACAGAAGAATCAGCACCTGGGGAGACAGAAGGGCCCGGCCTATAGCCACCCCCTCTCTCCAGGGGGAGCCAGAGGCCACCGGGAGAGCACATTCTTCCTATGCCCGGGCTGGGCCAGCCACAGTCCCCAGGCTGCAGCGGTGCATCTTCTCACCCCAGCCACCCCTTTATGTTCCTCTACTGCGCAGTCATGCCGGGGGCAGACAGCGTCCCAGGAGGATGCTGCTACTCCCCAGGACCTCCCCCGGCAGCATTCCAGTCTGCTCCCAAGTGGACAAAACTAGGGTCTCCAGTGCCTGCCATGGGGGCCTCCCCGGGAGCCTGGCAGGGGCCTGGGGGGCCTGGAGCTTGTTTTTCATGAGAGTTCTTGGAGCAGAGCGGAATAAGGACAGTGTTTGAGGCTGCTGCCGGCACAGGTGTCTGAGTAATAGTCGATTATCCCAAGCGCGCATCCTCCTGATCCCTTCCACTCTGCTGTTGTGGCTCAAACAATCCAAGTCTAGTTTAACATGAGCCCAGCAAAACAGAATTACAAGTAAGTCGGCCGAATAGAAAGCAGAGAGTGCACATCAATTCAAAAGACATGTTGGATTATCTGCTGCTTTGATTTATCCGTGCCCTTGCTTCCCTTCCAAGCCTACAGATCAAGAATGATCTTGATTAGACCTTTGCTAGTGGTCTCAGGACCAGTGGTATCAACAACAGCTGGAAGTGTGTTAGAGAGGCAGAATCTCGGGGCGCCTGGGTGGCTCAGCCTGTTGGACCTCTGCCTTTGGCTCGGGTCATGATCCTGGAGTCCTGTGTTGGGCTCCCTGCTGGGCGGGGAGTCTGCTTCTCCCTCTCCCTCTGCTCCTCCCCAGCTCATGCTCCCTCTCTCAAATAAATGATTGAAATCTTAAAAAAAAAAAAAAAAAAAGAAAAAGAAAAAAGGAAATGCAGAATCTCAAGTCCAGCTCTTGATCTCCCCCATCAGAATTTGCACTTCAGCCAAGATTCACATACATTTTGAAGTTGGCAAAGCACTTGGTGGAATGTCAGGGAGAGTGGGCAGCCTGCATCCTCTCTACACTCAGCACCAGTCCTGCCATCTGGGCTCCCTAAATGACCGCATTTGCGTGAGGGTGAAATGCTTTCTACCGGGAAATCTCCAACACAGTCATTTGGGAGGGAGGTTTTACTCTTGACTGTACTTTGCAAAAACCGTGGTATGTAAATGTTGCCCTAAGGGGTTCAGATGCAGGAAATGGAGACCTTGGGGGATCCTGATGCCAGAACTGATACCTAATTTTAGGCCAACTTGGTTGTTGTCCAGTCTTCTCTCTGATGATCTAACACCTTTCCCGCTGCCTCCCACCCCCCG
>JAQQSY010002847.1:0-13391 GCA_028646535.1 Procyon lotor
ATTTAAAACAAAAGTGAGAAAAGTACTCTTGGATTAAACCATTCATGTTTTAGTATGTGACCTCAAGTGGTGCTTACTCCTGGTGGGTCTGTTTCTGCTGAAACACATTTAAATACACACACACTATATTGCCGTGATATGCCATTAGCCTGTCAACCAATAGTCTAATTCTTTGTTTTATGCTTTTTTCTATATTGTTTTTTCAAATGTATAAGATGGGTATTTCATCATCTACATCTACCTTTCCATAGACCCTCCTAAACTTTTATGTGAAATGCAGCTTAGTTTTTTTCATATATTTTCACCAGTGTGATGGTAATAAAATTGTATATTTACTGAATTACGGGAAAATCAGTCTGGGGACTTCCAGCCCTACAAGAATGTAAATAATTTAACAATATTGTTAGATGTTAATTGACTCCAAACTAACAGAATTGGGAAGTCCCAGATTTGTTTTGCCTTTGGTGTCTTTCCCGTCTTCAACCAATACCCAAATTCAGGGAATGCCTGGGTCCTGGCACGCAATAAATATCTGTGGAGGAGGGGCACCTGGGTGGTTCGGTTGGTGGGGCATCTGACTCTTGATTTTGGCTCCAATTGTGATCTCAGGGTGGTGGGATTAAGCCCCAGGTCTGGCTCCATGCTCAGCAGGGTGTCTGCTTGAGATTCTTTCTCTCTCTTTCGCTCTCTTAAATAAATACATAAATCTTTTAAAAAATCTGGAAGAAATGAATAAATGTGGGATATCCATGTTATACAAAGATTCCCTTGTTGAAGAAAGGGAAAAATCCAGTGTCTCATGCAAACCAGTTGGGTGTGAACGTCTAAGCTGAGTGTGAACACATTTTGAGATAGTATTACGTTATTACAGGAATAATTCAGCTTTGAAAACACAGCTAATTTTGGTTTATTAAGAATTTTTTTTCAAGTATAGCAGGGCATCTAGAGATGAAAATTTTCAACATCCCTTAGCTGCTTTTGTAATGCAAAAGCCAGGAACACTGGTGTGACTTCTGGGTATCTGTCTCAATGCTTTTCAAATATTGTAATTCACAATTTTCAAGTTTTACTAGACCCAAAGGGAAGAGAAACAATCTATCCTATTAGAAGAAGAGAGCTGAAACAAAGAAATTCAGCTTTTTGTAATGATTTGTGTTGTAATTTGAATATAAATATGAGTACCGTATATTAAAATGCTGACCAAAGATAAAAACCTAGAATTCTGTGCAATTAGACTGATTAATGATAATAGCTGTTTCAAAATTATATTGTGTGTCCTACATATGCAGTGTTATGCTGACAGATGAAGAGGAGACGGAGGAGGCAAAAGGATAAGACTTGGCTTGGCCCTCAGTGGTCTTATAATATAAATATAATATAAAACAGTTACACACTGAACAACTAGAGCAAAGCTGGGTAATTCTGCCTTTCATTGAAAAAAAAATTCAGAGAAGGGCACGATCAGTGAGAGGTAGTCATGGGAAATGTAGCTTTTGTGCAGGACTTGGACAGATCAATTTTGAAAAATTGAAATATGAAAAATTGGAATTTGTAATTTTAAAAAATGTAAGTATGCAGTCAAAGACATGTGAAATCTGGGGATGGGAATCTGTTTTCTACTGTCCACCTAAAAGTAATGGAATATAAGAAAATTCCCAACATCACTGCTGATCTCCATTAATCAGACTATTATGAGATGAATAGGTTCTTATAAAAAAAATCTCATGGTTTTCTCCCCTCTTCAAAGACTGGCTATTTCTTACAGCAGATGAAGAAATTAAAGCAATAATGGTGGACCAATTGGCAGCACTCTCTTTAGCCCAGTTAGTATTGCAGTGTTCACAAATTACACAACTACATTGCTTTTGTTCCCTCAGGTGTTACTTTTTCATGTTATTATTGTGAAAAAAAATGCAACAATTTAAGAATTTCAGATTTTTTTCTAGTTTCCAATTTTCTAATTAACAAAAAAAGGGAGGGAATTCTTTTTTAAAAATTCTTTCTCTTGGGCTTTCTAGATTGTTGTCTTTTCTGTTTTCCTACCTTTTCTTTGGTAGCCCCTCGTGGCTATAGCCTGCCTACTTCACGCCTGTGTGTCAGTTAAAAAAGGCTAAAGTGGAGAGTCCTACTGTGCTCTCAATTTCTCATTTCTAACAGCAGCCTGTCCCCGTATGAGGAGACATTGGGTGAGCAGCAGCTGGGCCCCTGGAAGAAGGAGGGGTTAAATCCATTCCCTTTGAACTTGAATGATTCCCTGCCATTGCTTCCCACAATGCCTCTGCAATACCTTTATGTTTCCATTTCTACTAGAAAGCACATCTCTGTCTCTTCCAAAGGAGCCTGAACGTAAGTAACCACCACTCTGGAAAGCTCTGTAGGGAGTGCAAGGGGGTGGGGGGCTGGGTGAGTAGCATATAGGATGGAGGGAGCAGGTAGAAGCTCTGTCTGAAATCTGTTTCTGGATTTTGCTCTCAGCAGTGATCTATTGGCGAACAAATCATA
Organism: Procyon lotor; assembly: GCA_028646535.1. Taxonomy (NCBI): domain Eukaryota; kingdom Metazoa; phylum Chordata; class Mammalia; order Carnivora; family Procyonidae; genus Procyon; species Procyon lotor. The sequence continues at coordinate 2,503 of JAQQSY010002847.1, forward strand.
GAAATCATTGAGAAAGTAGTGTTAGGGAAATTTGGGTGAGAGAAAGAAGATATCATGGAGGACTCCTCTCCTTTCCATCCACAAACATCTTCTCTAGGCAAAGAACTAAAAGAGGGAACAACAATGTATTCTCTCTGCCTTGTCCTTTTATGCTGAGATAATTACTCACCCAGTTTAGGAATGAAGTGATATCCAGAATGACTCTTTGGGTAGGAGAATAATTGGTCAGACGTGTAAGTCAGTGCCTATGAAGAGTGTGATAAAGGAAAATACCTAGATTGCACACTTCTCAAGGCTTTGTTAATCAGTTCATGCACCCCTTCTACAGATTCTTTGAGAAGGTGCTCTGAGGGGTTGCCCTGGGAGCTAAGACTATATCTTGTCTCTCCCTATCCTTTGAAGCTAGAACCAGAAAGACGTGGGTCCCAGAGGTCCTAGTCCCCCAGCTGGAACTGCCCAAATAGGCAGCATCATAAGAAAGACTGTGATATGGGTGCCTGGGTGGCTCAGTGGGTTAAGCCTCTGCCTTCGACTCAGGTCATGATCTCAGGGTCCTGGGATCAAGCCCCATATCGGGCTCTCTGCTCAGTAGGGAGCCTGCTTCCTCCTCTCTCTGCCTGCCTCTCTGCCTACTTGTGATCTCTCTCTCTGTCAAATAAATAAATAAAATCTTAAAAAAAAAGAAGACTGTGATATACCTCCACGCATAATCAGTACACCCCCACCAGCTCAGGGGAGTAATTCAGACACACTGGTAGTAGTCTGGTCACCGTTGGAACAGCTACCTAAGGATCCCTGGGGAAATAGCCTGAGCCTTTTCTTCTTATTCTGATTACAAGAGAGGAAGTTAGTAAAGGCCTATATATGAGGGAACTCTTGCCTAGAACCCTGATATCGTGAACACTTCTCCTACTTGCATTGTGTAGAATTTAAATAATGAATTCTGACCGACCTTGAAGTGGATGTGTTGTGATTGGGGTGGTTGGCCTGGCCAGGGCAGCAACTAAGGGTCAGAGTTTTAGCATTGAAAATTCAGTGTCCAGGAAGCCCTTCACCTGAGGTAAACCGGGACAATTGGCCATCCTAGGACAGAATGCTGGTGTAGCTGGAAAAAGAAGATCTCAATCTGGACAGGAGGAGAAACTAAAGCCAGAGGAAAGGTACAGGAAATGTACAAGGAGGTGGTAGCAGCCATCTGGCCCTATTGTATTTGCTGGTTGGAGGGAGGCAGACAGGAAATCACTCTGTGCTGGAACTGGATTTCAAAGCTCTCATCAAGATTCCCTAAATATCTTTTGGTAGCTGTTTAAAAAAAATGTAAACAGAGACCAGCTAGGGTTTGTGATGATCTATACGCAGCTTTTTTACTCCTCATTCTTCCTTGTTTCTGTAACTGAAGAAGAGAAAAAAATAAGGAGAGACTAGGGAGTAGAGGTGGGGAGTGGACACAGAGGTTAAAGGTATATCAGTCATTTGGTGAAGGTAGGGGACAGTAGAAGATCCAAATGCTTGTGATCCTTTCTGATGAACAGACAACAGGAATAACCATTATGATAGAAGCTGTCTTATGTTAGAGTCACTTGCTCAAAAGTTTATCTCCTCTGGGGCATATGGGTGGCTCAGTCAGTTAAACCTCTGCCTTCAGCTCAGGTCATGATCCCAGGGTCCTGGGATCCAGCCGAGTCTAACTCTGCGCAGCAGGGAGCCTGCTTCTCCCCCTCCCTCTGCCTGCCACTCCCCCTGCTTGTGTTCTCTCTCTGATAAATTAATAATTTTATAATAATAAATTAATGTTATAAATTTTTTATTATTATAACTAATAAGAAATTAAATTTATTAAATAATGTATTCTTTATCAGAGAGAGAGGGGGAGAGCACAAGCAGGCAGAGCAGCAGGCAGAGAGAGAGGGAGAAGCAGACTCCCCACTGAGCAGGAAGCCCGATGTGGGACTCAATCCCAGGACCCTGGGATCATGACCTGAGCAGAAGGCAGACGCTTAACTGACTGAGCCACCTAGGTGCTCCTAAATAAAGAAAATCTTTTAAAAAACATTTATCTACTCTGTTGTGACTAGCTGAGATGTAAACATGTGGGTGGCAGGAAACCTAAATACCCCTGACCTTAGATGCTCTGTCTTTGGGTCAGGTAGGGTGGGATGACATCTCCTTTCCATTCATCGGTGGGGTGACACTATCCCACTTTCTGTGAACGCTCTGCTTTAATAGATGGTTCTGAATTTCCGTACAATACATCATTTTCCTTTGGGCACCATCTCAGCTCCAAATGTATGTTTTCAACTTCAAAACATTTGAAGCTGAGGCACTCTGTCATTATTCTAGGTGATTCACAGTGGTGAAGTAAACGTTTACTATACAGTTTTTGTCTGTTTGTTACATCATCACACAAAAACGGCTGGACAAACGCCCATTCACATTTGGAGATAATGTTTGAGATGGTCTGATTTGAAAATAAAGGCTGATGTCTCAAATAAATACCACAATTTTCCAAAGTCACATTAAAATTGTGACTGCCGATTGGAGAAAGCAACATCAAGCTGCTGTGGATCTGGATGACGGTGATCCTCAAACCCCAGATCACCAAGGCTTTCGATTTCCCACAGTGATTGTGAGTGAGTGGCTTTTGCACACTGCTGTTTATGCCTCACAGTGTTCTGGGTGAGTATCAGCAGGAAATGGTTTATCAAACAATGATTGATGAGGTTCTTGACCAATATACAGACTACTATAAATAACTTCCTACTTTATAGTCCACCCAGAACCATCTCTACCTATAAAGTTCCCATTGGACCTTTCCTCCCCCGGAAGCAGAGGGAGAATGATCACGGGGCTGGGGATTTATTGCAAGCTCATTTCAATCTTTATCTTCTGGGATATTATATGCCCAGGTCAATGATGAGCAATCATTTATTTTTGGGGCCCATTTCAAGGAAGTCTAAGGTACTTGATTTGAGGGGAAAAAAATTATCCCTGAGACCTTGAATGGATAGGTTTTTTTGTTGTGTTGTGTTTTTGTTGTTGTTTTGTCTTGTTTAATCCCTGCAGACAAGGGGATCTGCAGGGCATTTCCTCGTGTCCTGGGGCATGAGTGCGCGTGTGCACAGCCTCTGAGGGGCAGTGATGGAGGAGGGAATGTGGGTTAGCTCTGGATCCTGTAGATCTGTGTCCCAAGTAGCAACACAATCCTCAGGAAAGGAAATGAGTGAGATTTCCCACATCGGTTCCTAGGACTGTAGAATCATATGTTTGTTTTTTTGTTCTTTGGGTTTTTTTTTTAAATCTTTATTTAACCCACGTGACTAGCCCGTCTACTTTGTTCCATTTCCATTTTGTGAAAAGAGGGAGGTGAGAGCTGTTTCACTTGTAGATTGAAGTTGCAAAGAGTCTGGAAGTCCCTAAAATAAAGAGATGTGGGAGGTATTATTTCCTTGTATGAACAAAGAATTTATGTAACCCAATGGCTATCAGCATTTATTCACCAATCTTCCCTTAACTCCAGGTCACTTTGTTTGCATGAGTTTTGAATACTTAGATTCTTGATTATCTGTCATCAGTGCGATAATTCATTGGGCTGGAAAACCTATTTTGTTGTTTTTTTTTTTAAAGATTTTATTTATTTAACAGAGAGAGATCACAAGTAGGCAGAGAGGCAGGCAGAGAGAGAGGGGGAAAGCAGGCTCCCCGCAGAGCAGATAGCCTGACACGGGGCTCGATCCCAGGACCCTGAGATCATGATCTGAGCCGAAGGCAGAGGCTTTAACCCACTGAGTCACCCAGGCACCCCAACATATTTTGTTTTTATATCATGATTTACAGAATGATATAAGGCATACTGATTTAAATTATACAAATGTTCCCATTCTTTTATTCTTTTAATTGTGGGCTTTTAAACTACTTTTGAAAATCAGTGGTAGTGAACTGAAACTTCTGGTCTTTTTCTGATGAAAGGCAAGTTCGAGCTTACAGGGTAATAGGGTTGGAGCATATGTGAGCTTCCAGGAGCAGAACACAGAACAGTTGGAGTGCCGGAGAGTCTCTGCCTTCCCCCGTCATGTGGAACACTTGGATCACGAGGCCTTGGTGTGTTTGTGTCACGTGCAGGGCCCCAGAAAAACTCTGAATTTGGGGGTATTCTGCAGTTTTAGCAGTTTCCATAAGTAGTCCTTAAGCTTATGACATTTTAAGAATCATGCCCTGCATTTGGGATTGTGGTTAGCTCTGAGTCCCCTTCAGGGAGATCTTAGTATTATTGGCAGCAGAATGGGACCAAAAACCCAGAATCTGGAGTGGACACACACTCCAGGGCACCCTGCGTCTCTTTTTCCTTGAGTAGCAACCTCCCTCCCCTAATTATGCATTTGTGAGTTTTGGTCATTGTTTCTTGCACTTGGGAGGTACTGCACTATTCTGGCCCCTCGGGGTTCCTAGCTATGCCCTCACTCCCCCAACCTCCATTCCCAAGGCAATTCATCTAACTGTCAAGAATAAGGCTTAGAAAGAACCTGGGTCTCTCCTTTCCTCTAGCAGATTTCCTGAGGCTGTTCCTGGTTCCATCAGAGAAACTCCATCCTGCTCAGACTCTGCTTGGCAATGAAGTACGGGTCCTCCCTATGAGGTCTGTCTAGTTCAACACCTAATACAGAACAGAAGCAATCAGTCTGCTCATTTCTTCCCCTCAAATGATCCCTTGTGATCCCGTTTGATGAACAGACTACAGGAAAACCCATTCTGGTAGAGGTTGTCTTTGAAGCTACCTTATGTTGGAGTCACTTGCTCAACATTTTACGTCCTCATTTGTGTCTAGCTGAGATGTGAGAAAGTTAAGTGCCAGGAAATTAAGTATCCATCCGTGACCATGGACCCTGTCCAGTAATTCTGTAATTCTGTGTACACAGTCCTGCAATTGTGTAGTTTCCCAGAAGTGATTTCCTTTATTATAGAAAGTGCTGCCCCAAGTCAACGATTCGACCAAATAAATGATTTAAGGTCTCTTTCGTTACTGTTATTCTAAAAGACGTGGATAATCTTCTATCTGCCTCAGACTTTCCCCTAGAGTGTATTTTTTTAAAAAATGATATCTGTGGTCCAAGGGGCCTTATAATTGGCTCTTTGAAAGGTTCTACCTTTTCTGAGATAATTGCTGGCAACTGGGGTTAGCAAGACAGTGAGGCACTTTATCCTTTATCGCTTGCTGTGAATGAAATGGACTAGGATCGTACACAGCAGGTGCCCGGGGAAAGTGCTTCCCGCTGGATGTCAGCATGCGCTACCCCTCCTCCTGCAGGAGAAGGAGGAAGGAAAGAGAAATGGACTCCAGCTGAACAGGCGAAGGTGGATGCCCGTAGAAGAGACATCTCGCCCAGAGCACCTTAAGGAGATCTTTCTACTCTCCCTGGCTATAGAAAGACATATAGTTTTCAGCAACTAAGATTACATAAATTAGTGGGGCTTGCATGTCATCTTCCAAAATCTGCCATTCCACTCTAACATCTTTTTAATGGAACTTGTTTTCTTTAGTGTGATTTAGATCAGATTTATAGGAAAATCCATCTATGGCCATACCACCCTGAACGAGTGTGATCTCTTCTGCTCTTGGAAGCTAAGCAGGGTCGGGCCTTGTTAGTACTTGGATGGGAGATTTATAGGAAAATCCAAAGGCCAATAGTTAGCAGGTTAAGAAATATGTTTTGTGAGAGCTCTGATTATTAGCCTCACAAATAACTTCATCTTCCGGGCCCAGGAGCTGGCAGTTTTGTTATATTGCTAATGAACTGTATCAGTCGACAGCAAGAACACGTGTGTGGAGCTTACCATATGCTAAGCACTGTTCTAAGTCCTCGATGTGCCTTAACTCGCTTTAAACTCTCAGCAACCCTGTGAAGTAGATAGTATTGTCCTTTTACAGTGGGTATAACTGAGGCACGGAGTGGTAAATACATTGTTCAGGGTACAACAGTTAGCAACTGGGGAAGCCAGAAACGTTTAGCTCCCTGCTACTCAGAGTGGGGTCCCTGGACCAGCAGCAGGGGCCTTGCCTGAAAGCTGGATAGAAATGCCCAACCCGGAACTTTGGAGTCAGAATCTGCACTTTGACAAGACGCTGGTGATTCCTATGTACATTAAAGATTAAAAGCCACTGGCTTAGGTAATCTTGAATTATTTCTCTTCACACCCATTACATACCTGCTTGTGGCTTCAGACTTTGGGTGATAAAGTCTACCTGGCTGGCTTGTTGTGGAAGGAAAAAAAAGGGATTTGAGAATGATTTTTGTGTTCTCCCCTCAGTACATCCCTCCTCTAGCTAATCCCCTTCTCAAGAAAAAAAAAAAAAAGCTTCTTTTTATTTTTTAATAGCTTCTTAAGAAAAAAAAGCTCAAAAAGTTATTAAATTCATATTATGTGAAGGCCACTTTCCTTTCATGAACTCATCATAGCAAACCTTCTGTAAGAGGTACTGTTATTCCCAAATTACAGAAGAGAAAACAGAAGTTAGAAAGGCTGAGGGGCGCCAGGGGGCTCAGCTGGTTGAGCGCCCACTCTTGGTTTCGGCTCAGGTCATGATCTCAGGGTCTTGGAATCGCCCATATTGTCCACACGCTCAGCCAAGAGTCTGCTTGTTCCTCTCCCTCGCTCTCTGTTCCTGCCCCTACTCGCATGTTCTCTCTCACCCCTGTCTCTCAAATAAATAAATAAAATCTTTCAAAAAAAGAACCATTAAGTTTGAGAAAAGCCAAGACTGACGCCTAAATTTCCTATAGTCCTTGCTTCTTGACGCTGGACCTTCATTTTTCTCTCTTTTCTAGGAGGTAGCACAGTGCCCAGTTTAGAGTAAACACTCAGCTAAGTTTTGACGGAAAAACCCATGTTTTCAAACCCTATACCAACAACACAAAACTTTTTTTTTGTGCCATCCTGAGCATTTGTCCCTGATTTAAAGAAGTGGTATTAATGTAACCTACACAAAGGATTGACTTTGGAAAATTAAACGAGGGTCCAGAAAGACAAATAAATGCTTCTCCTTCTCATCTTAGTTCATTTAATGAAAGTGTTTGTTGTTCTAAAAAAAAAAAAAAACAAAGCAAAAAAATAAATAAAATTTAAAAAACCAGAGTATAGGACAAAGCTTGTCCTGCTTTTCAAAGTGATAGCAGCAACTGATGTTTTGGTTTTTTTTTCCCTCTTGCAGATCACATTGGTAATGATACAGATGACCAATGAGTTTAGGTAAGATTGATTTGAAACTGCTGTCTTTTGTAGATAAATTTTGATTCAGGCAAATCACATGCTATATGTACAGAATAAAACACAGATTAGCCAGCCAAATGTGTCAGTGCCATTAAAATGCATAAGCTTTTGTCGTGAATTAGTTTTCAAAAATGTAAAATATTTGCCTCGTGAATGATAGTGATGAGACATCAGATGAATTTGCAGTAAGACAGTTTTATTCTTTCTTCAAATAGGAAACCACTAGCAGTTCAGTGTGAAGTCATTTTCTATTTTTAAAGTAATTGAATTTGAGACATAACTATTAGTGTGACAGTTTCACAGGGCAAAAAATGAGATGAATAAATGGGTCTGAAACCCAAGCTAATGGAGCAGTGCTTTTCAAAATTACATACACATTTATGTACTTCTCCTACCACTTATAGTTTCATTCATCATATTGGGTTTTGGCCATTTCCTCAAGAGTATTTCCAATTCTAATATATTTCTAGCAGAAATCCCTTGCAGTGATCACTCCTTTGTATGGTAGGATTTTATAATATTTCTGGTTTATGCTAGAAGATTTTCTAGTAGGTAAATGATGGCCAACTAAACACATTAATTTTTTATTCAGGCAGTAATCTGGATATAGTGCACATAAATACGTCATATAAATAGGGGGCAAGTGGAGGCTTCCATCTTTCTGATCAAGGCTGTAACCTTCAGCAAGCCGCTTGGCTCTCTGAACCTCAGTATTTCCATCTAAAAAATGATAGGTTAAATGAGATAATCTTTTACGCTGCCTTTTTAATTTAACATCCCTTATTAATTATTCCATCTCTTTCTTTAATTTGGACTAAGTGGGAATTATGAAAAAGTCTGAATGAAAGAATGTATTTCTTTTCTTTTCTAAAAAAAAGTTTACTTCCAGTATAGGTAACACACAGTGTTATTTTAGTTTCCGGTGTACAAAATAGTGACTCAACAATTCCATACATTACTCAGTGCTCATTGTGAAACATGTACTCTCAATCCCCTTCACCTATTTCACCCATCCCCCCATGCCCCTCCCCTCAGGTAACCATCATTGTTCTCTATAGTTAAGAGTCTGTTTTTTGGCTTGTCTCTTTTTTAGCTTTTTTTTTTTTTTTTTAATTCCACATATGAGTGAAATCATATGTCTTTCTCTGACTGACTTATTTTGCTTAGCATTATATGCTCTCTAGATCCATCCACGATGCTGCCAATGGCAAGATTTCTTTCTTTCTTATGGCTGAGAAATATATATATATATAAAACATCTTTTTTTAAAAAAGATTTTTCTTATTTACTTGACAGAGAGAGCACAAGCAGGGAGAATGGTAGACAGAGGGAAAGGGAGAAGTAGGCTCCCCACTGAGCAAGGAGCCCAATACAGGGCTTGATCTCAGGATCCCCGGATCATGACCTTAGCTGAAAGCAGACGCTTAACTGCCTGAGCCACCCAGGCACCCCGATACCACATCTTCTTTATCCATTCATTTATTGATGGACACCACTTGGGCTGCTTCCATAATTTGACTATAGTAAATAATGCTGCAATAAACATAGGGGTACATATATCATTTTGAATTAGTGTTTTTGTATTCTTTGGGTAATTGTAATGTGATTAGAGGATCATAGGTTAGTTCCATTTGTAATTTTTTGAGGAGTCCCCGTACAGTTTTCCACAGTGGCTGCATCAGTTTGCATTTCCCACCAACAACACATGAGGATTCCTCTTTCTCTTGATATTTCATTGTAGTTTTGATCTGCATTTCCCCCATCATTAGTGATGCTGAGCATCTTTTCATGTGTCTGTTGGCCATCTATCTGTATGTCTTCTTTGGAGAAATGTCTTTTCATGTCTTCTGCCCACTTTTAATTAGTTTATTATTTTATTTGTTTTGGTGTTGAGTTGCATACACACTTTATATATTTTTGATACTATTTTGGATATATCATTTGCAAATATCTTCTCCCATTCAGTAGGTTGTCTTTTAGTTTTGTTGTTTCCTTTGCTGTGCAGAAGTTTTTTATTTTGATGTAGTTCCATAGTTTAGTTTTTCTTTTGTTTCTCTTGCCTGAGGGGCATAACTAGAAAAATGTCACTATAACTGATGTCGGAGAAATTACTGCCTGTGCTCTCTTCTAGGATTTTTATGGTTTCAGGTGTTTAATACATTTTGTGTGTGGTGTAAAAAAGTGGTCCAGTTTCATTGTTTTGCATGTGGCTGTCCATTTTTCCCAAAACCATTTGTTGAAGAGTCTGTCCTTTTCCCATTGCAAATTCTTGCCTCTTTTGTCAAAGATGATTTGACCATGTAATCATGGGTTGATTTCTGGGCTTTCTATTCTCTTCCATTGATCTATGTGTCTATTTTTGTGTCCGTACCATACTGTTTTGATTATTACAGCTTTGTAGTATATGTTGAAATCTAGGATTGTGATACTACAACATGTAGTATATGTTGAAAGCTAGTTTTGTTCTTCGTTTTCAAGATTGCCTTGGCTATTCAGGGTCTTTGTGGTTCCATACACATTTAAGGATTATTTGTTCTAGTTCTGTGAAAAATGCTGGTGGTATTTTGGAAGAGATTGCATTAAATCTGTAGCTTGCTTTGCATATGGACATTTGAACAATATTTGTTCTTCCAATCTACAAGCATAGATTATCTTTCCATTTGTTTGTCATCTTCAACTAGAAAGAATGTTAAAATAAATGTTATTTTTAAACTTTAAAACATCATAGGACCTAGAACTGAGTAAGTCTTTTTTTTTTTAAATAGATGTTTAAAAAATACACAATCATGCTATAAAATATTTTTAAAACTTCTTCATAATTTTGTTTATGATATTAGTTTTCATAATAAGATCTCTATAATGCAAAAATTACATCTATAAAATCTCCTCACTAACAAATTGCTAGCAAATCTTTTGTGGTAGAATAAGCCAGCAAATAAAATATTTTTAAAATATAGATGATTAATTTGCCCTATCAGATTAAACCCACAGTTGTCAAAAGCATATGGATTATAGAAAGCAGAACAGTGTTTGGCTTTGGGAGGCTTGACTGGGAAAGAGCATTAATGAACTTTTTAGGGTGATGAAAATGTGCACTACCTTGATCTAAAAAGTAAATACATAGACACAGTGTTCAGTTTATAAAATGTCATCAGGCTGAATACCAGATTAATGTACTTTATGGGGTATTTGTTGTTAAAAAGCAAAATTCACCTGAGTAAATTTTAAAGATCATATTGGCTTTACCTAATGATTCATGCACTGGGCAGTATCCAGTCTAGCAGATAGAAGGATGCTCCGGGGAGCTGTACAAAATGGAAGACTTTTATGGGCAGAAGAAAGCAAGAACAAGGAACTTACACTAGGAAAAATTGGTTATTGCAGGTTTACTTTCCTTTAGGGGATTGCAGATGTCTATTAGGCAGGTTATCTAACTACTGCTAATCAGGTGGCTCCTGAGGGACTGGTTTAAGATTCATTTCTGAGAGAGCCTATGCTGTTTGAACCAAGTCTCAGTTTGGTGAAGTGAGGCTTTGCATGAGGGACTTCATTTTGGGCCTCATTTGTTTTTAAGTTATATATCAACATTTTTGGTTTGTTTTTTAAGTTTTAAAAAAGTTGCAGGA
>JAQQSY010002848.1:0-13391 GCA_028646535.1 Procyon lotor
CCCCCCTCCCTCTGCCCCACCCCCTCATGCACATATGTGCACATAATCTCTGTAAAACAAACTTAAAGAGAGAGAGAAAGAAGATGGATCAAGCTATGTAGGCAGAAGAGCTTAAAGGCTGATGGGGATGCATCCTGCTGGCCAAACACAGATTCATTTAAAACAAACAAACAAGGGGCGCCTGGGTGGCTCATTGGGTTAAGGCCTCTGCCTTTGGCTCAGGTCGTGATCTCAGGGTCCTGGGATCGTGCCCTGTGTCGGGCTCTCTGCTCAGCAGGGAGCCTGCTTCCCCCTCTCTCTCTGCCTGCCTCTCTGCCTACTTGTGATCTCTTTCCTCTCTGTCAAATAAATAAATAAAATCTTTAAAAACAAACAAACAACAAATGATGCTAATGACTTATAACAGGTTAAATAGAGAATCCATCATCCTAGAGTGATAACTTAAAAAGCAAGAAAGAAAGCTCTTCGGTTCTGTTTGGAAGAACGTTAGCTAATGTAGAAGAAATCAGAGAATTGGAAAAACATTCTTTTGTACCCCTTAAAATGGTTCAAGAACAGATCATCAATGGAGGTAAAAACCACTGAGCAAGACAAAATCCAACAACTGTTCAATCTAGGTGGTAGGTATTCGGGTGTTCAGTGTTCTGTATTCTTCTTTCACCTGCTGTATGATTAAAGTTCACCATACACCCCCGTAAGGAAACACCACTTCCCTCTGGGTTCCAGACAGATTAACAAGATGCACCAAATCAACACTTAACAAGGCTTCATTCACTATGTTAAGTTTCCTTCCTACTCACCTTTTTCTCTGCCCTTGCTTTATTTTCATCTGTCCGATTCACAGTAGCTTCTGGCAAAGCAGCTGCTTTTTCTTGGAACAGATCTCCTTCCTCATCATCAAAGATATTGGCAGTGGATTTAACTTTGTCTTTAGAAAAGATACCACAACAGAAAATCATACTAAAGTCAAAACTCCCACCACTAAATTCATAGATTAAAAAGTCTTCCCTCCCAAGGAATAAATAGAATACTATTATTTTTTGATGAGTTACGAAGCAGTATTAAGTTGGAATTTTTCAAAGAACACAAGGGCAGCTCAAATGAAACACAAGAACAGAGGTTTAGCCCCCTGGCTCACACACTCATCCAAGCAGCAGCATCCTAAGCTTAGACTAGCTTGGACTGGCATTCAAGGTAAATAGAGACCTAAAGAAAGAAAGATCATTTAAGAAGCAACCACCATAGAAATCTGAGAAGCAAGGGTTGGGTCCTCCTTTCAAGAAGTCAAACTACTGGGGTGCTTTGGCTGGCTCAGTCGGCAGAGCAAGTGACTCTTGATCTCAAGGTTGTGAGTTCAAGCCCCATACTGGGTGTACAGATCACTTAAAAATATGAATTTTTCAAGTATATATTTTAACACATAGAAATACGTTTAAAAATATGATCACTTTTAAACAATAATAAATAAATACAAATTAAAAGTCAAACTACAGAGGCACACAAAAGCCAATACTGAAATCTCCTCCATAACTCTACCTGTCCACCCAAACAAAACTGCCATTGGGAATAGTTTATACGTACATATCTAAATCCCCCAAAGGATATACTGACATACTTTTGGTGAGTCACAAATAAGGCTATAAATGATAACATAATTCTAATAATATATATGATGTATCTTTTTCACTTAACGTACCTAGAGAATCTTTCTAATGTCAACATACATAGACCTCATCCTTTGTAATACTTCACCAAATTCCACTGAACAAGAGACCACGGTTGACCCTACGGGTGAGTACCAGGGTATTCTCCAGCCTTTCACTACCACGAGCGCTGCTGTATAGAATGAGGTGTCACTGAAACGAGGACACTGGCTTGCAGCAGCGGTCAACTTACCTGTAATTTTAAATCAGTTCTCAACAATACCCACTAGGCGAGAGTCCTTCCAGGCCAAGAGAGGCACCTTTATTCACTGTCATTTTAGTCAGCCTAGATCTGGGTGTTTTATGCGTCCATTTGCACGCTTTCTAAAATAACGAGGTGATCGTTTCCCTCAGATTTCTGCTTCTGTCCTTACTTCTCACATTCACCACTGGAAAAGGAGCTAAGTCCAGAGAATGTGTTTCTCACCGAATCCTGGTCCACCTAGTCTTGAGAAGAAAGAATCCTCTTCTCGTGTTGCTGGAAACTGTGCACACCTAGTAGTCTATCCTTCTTTTCTGGAAAAACACTTGGGTGTTTCCCACCAGGAAGGCTGTCAGAAATGCAGAATCACGGGCCTCACCCCACCCCCGCTGGATCTGAAGCTGCATTCTGACGAGAGTCCCAGAGGACTCATCCGCACAGAAACAAACAACTAATTTAAGAAGAGTGACTTCGGGGGCGCCTGGGTGGCTCAGTCGTTAAGCGTCTGCCTTCGGCCCAGGTCAGATCCCATGGTGCTGGGATCGAGCCCCGCATCGGGCTCTCTGCTCTGCAGGAAGCCTGCTTCTCCCTGCTCTGCAGGAAGCCTGCTTCTCCCGCTACCATTCCCTCTGCTTGTGTTCCCTCTCTCACTGTGTTTCTGTCAAATAAATAAAATCTTTAAAAATAAAAAAATAAAAAATAAAAAAGAAGAGTGACTTCGTGAACATATGTGCTTAAATTTGAGGGGAGAAGAAAGGAGAGTGCCACAGAGGCCAAGGGGCTGAAAAGCCTACCATATAAGAAAGGTTAAGGTTATGTGGGCTTCCTGGTACAGGGAAGAGAAGCTGGGAACTGAAGAGCTAACACGTGGCATTCTGCTCACATAATTTACGAAGTGCTGCCAGCAGAAAGTGTGATTACAACTTCCTCTGTAACTCCAAGGGTCACAACCAGAAATCTTCAGCAGGTATTACAGGGGAACGGATTTTAGCTCTCCATGGGGCAGATAAGCCTAGTAATTAGTTTCCAAAACAGGAAAGACTGGTTCAGAAAACAGAGACCTCTAAGGCACCATGACTACAGGAGGCAAGAACGCTTGAGGAGGGACCCCATTACTGGAAGACACAGAGAACTTGACAAGCTTTATGTCCTTCTCAGGTCAACAATCTCTCCCCGGCTCAATTCCCAGAAAAAGATGCTGCCGCAGGTACCTGTTTTGGAAGGTTTGCTGCAGGATGCCGCGAAAAAGTCGTCGTCGTCGTCATCATCATCAAAAAGGCCAGCAGGTGCTGGAGGGTACGGGCTCTTCCCTGGAGTGGGCTGCTCAGGCTTCTGGGGCTCCTTGGGCTTCTGGGGCTCCTTCAGAGATGGAACAGAGGTGGCATCGAACACATCAGTGTCCCCTGTGGGTGGAGGGACAGGACAGCCACAGCGGTGAGCCAGTGTGGGGTGGGTCTCCTGACTTTACAGGAAAAAAAAAAAATAGAACCACCCTCCAAGAACACTTAGCTTCCGTTCCTCCACAAAACACATTAACAGGACCCAATAATCCCCATCCTTTATTGCTACAGAACATCCCACGATGCCAATCACCTCGTCACTAAAACATAAGAAGTCCAAGGCCACTGACTTCTAAAAGAGTATGAGCTAACACCAAGGAATGAGCTCTTCCTGTAGGCTATTCGTTGCCCTCTGAAGCTCCTCCTACTCTCCAGACAGCACTTAGATGACCAGTTAAAAAATGACAAAACAGTACTTATCTGGTTTTTAAAAAACAAACCCTAAGTCATGATACCTAAAAATACAGAAACAGCTCCTGGTGGGATTTTCTTTCCGGGTTTAGAGGATGAAGACACTAAAAACAAGAAAGAAAAAAATAACCACTTCAGGGAAGATGACTTTTTTGTTAAGTGCACCTTACTGAAATATGTACAACACAATACAGAGCTAATTGGAGACCTTCTAAAACTAATTTTTCCTAAAAGAGCCATTTTCAAACTCCTTAGCTTCAGCTCACTCTTCTCTCTACCCGCAGTACTTTTTTCTTGGTACTAATATAATCTAAGCTGTAATTCCCATGGACAATCACTCTGAGTCTGGTCAAACAATAGCACTGGGGTGGGCCGAGAGACCAAGGAAGGTGTAAAGCACAGAAGGGAAGGCAGAGGCAGAGCAAGCAGGGCTCGATGCATTCCAACAGGAGAACAGTTTTGGCTCTATGCATGCCAAATGGAGAACAAACAAATAGAACAGAACAGCAAAAAATGTGAAATATCAGTAACAACAATAAAAATGAAGACAATAACACTAAGGAGGGAAAACCAGCATCCACTGATGGCAAAAAGTAGAGAGCAGGAAAGGGAGGACATCAAGCCACTCAGTATCACAGCAAGTCCAAAATCTGATGGCTGGTGACCACTGGCTTCAATTAACTAATTCCCAAATCCCAAGAACTACCACATCCCAAATGGAATAAAATTTGTCAAGATTTTTTTTTCCTTTTTCATGTGTACTCCACAGATGATTCTGATGAACACCAAACTATGGAATCACTGACCTCCAATTTATATGCAGAATTCTAGAAACACTATTTTTAATTAAACATAATTAAAATATCATCAACACTGCTACAGAGTACTTTTCCTGCTTGACTTTTTATGAATTCTCTATTAAGAAAGAGATAAAGAAGGGCATGTGAGGTAATAAATACTGGGTATTATATCAGACTGATGAATCACAGGCCTGTACCTCTGAAATCAAAAATACATTATATGTTAATTAATTGAATTTAAATTTAAAAATATTCAAAAAAATAAAAAATTTTAAAAAGAGACAAAACTGTAATGTGGGTTTACAGATGGTACTTTTGTCTTTTCCAAGAAAATGAGCTGCTCTTGACTAGATCAAAGCGAGCAAAACCGCTTCCCGCCTAACAAGCAAGGCCTGGGAACAACTTTCAGGATTCCATCTCCTACTGAGAAATCAACAGTTTTGCAACCTTGCTCACGAATAAGAAGACTCAGCCTCAATGCAAGCTTACCTGCATTAACAGAGGTTCGAGCTTCCCGATCCTGAGGGGCTTCTGTGAAGAGGTCACTCTGGTTGCATTAAAGTACAGGACACGAAATTTCAAAAAAAAAAACAAAGGAAAATGTTGCTGCATTTGAGGATTTCTAAAGAAAAGTACCTTGTAAAGTTTAAAGATATATATTTACTGTTCTGCCTGAAATTAAGTTCCAAAGTTAAAACTACGGCAAAATCAAGCCCTTAAATGGTTCAGCTCTATCCAGGAATTAAATATAACGAAAGAAGGTAACAGATAAGGTAAGAAACGACCAAGTAAATTATTCACTATAAACGCTCTCACACCCTCTCTTCATCTAACAAAGGGCATCAGGATACAGTATTTTCTCACTTTGTGATCCTTAGTTCAAAATATGAGAAAGTAGAAGCCACTTGCCACTAAGAAGCCATTTCTTCCCTACCAATTGTGGACCCATGACACAATGATGGGGAGCTTCGCTGATTACCAAGGACTCACCTCCTCATCCTCATCATCGAAGAGTCCCTTCCCTCCACTGAACAGGCCACCTCGAGAGCCAAATGGGGAGAAATCTTCATCAGTCAGCTTGGGGGGTCCGAACAAGTTGTCCTCTTCATCTAACAAGCAGAAAGGGAAATGTTTTGGAGGGAGAGTTGAAGACGGGTTTGGAACTCAAATTTCCAGGGTTAGCCTTTACAACATCTCTGAGACCAGCATGGAGTGCATCTAACCATATGTAACAAGGCGTACTTGACGGCCAGCAGTCTGAGGAATTTCAAACGAAATTCATTAAACAGTCCAATGAATCCCTTAAAAGGCTCTCTGGGTTCCCACCCTTAACTCTGTATATGTCTGAAGCAAAGTGAATTCTGCAGGTGACTCCTTTCACCTAGATTTGTTTCTCTGGAAGCAAGTACCTGGTTCAATTGCCTTTAAGACCTATCCCACCAAGAATTTGAGAGGAGGAGGGGAGACTGACTGAACAAAGATCTGTAGATTGACACAATCACTGGTAGGAATGTAATGGATGTTACTGTTAAATATGAAAGGCTCTGATATACTCTTTATTGAAAACAAATGCTAGAGATCCCTAGTTTCTCTACCTCCAGAGAATTCTAGAAAGACAGCTGATGATCACTATAAAACTTAGTAATTCAAATCTTTACAGCATTCTAACAGCACACGCCACTCTCCTCCTAGCACCCCAAAGCACACTT
Source organism: Procyon lotor (assembly GCA_028646535.1). Taxonomy (NCBI): domain Eukaryota; kingdom Metazoa; phylum Chordata; class Mammalia; order Carnivora; family Procyonidae; genus Procyon; species Procyon lotor. The sequence goes on from JAQQSY010002848.1 coordinate 6,166, forward strand.
TTAAATGATTTAAAAACAAGAAAAGAGACAGACCCCATTTGTCGGCGTTTCAAGTGGAATTCTATGAATTATGAAAGTGATATTCCTGAATCAAGAGCCTTCTAAAATAACAGAATTGAGGGGAAAGGCTTACCATCTGAGGGAGTTTTCCTTTCCCTCTTCTCCTTCGATGTCTTCCGAGGTTTTGCTTCTCCTGGGGACAAGACTTGAAGAGTATTTCACAGTTTTAACCATACACGGTCTACACTTAATATTTATAGACTGACTTCACACTTGAGTCTGTCATCCTTGGGGCTCCGAAGCTAAGAGCAAAACGTTCAACTCTGTGTCTCAGCTCTACCTAATAACTTCAGTCAGTACCTCACTCAAGCTGAAAGAATTATTCTGACATCATCCCATCCTGTTCAGTCACTAGAACACACACTAGAATATACAAGGTAGTACATTCATGTTCAGTCCAAATAGAGGAGTAAAAAGCAAGATTCCTCCTTATCCCAAGATAAGATTCCTTATCTGGGGCCTGTGAATCTCGAGGGCGTCTCTGAATCCCCTGAAATTGCATAGAAAATATTATACAGATGTGCATATGTGTATTTTTCTTGGGGGTTCCACAATGTTTAGTTATCAGAAAGTTTATAAACCAAAAAAATAAAATAAAATAAATAAGCCTCTCATGCCTCAGTAAAATTAAACAGGGAAATATGCTCTCAATGAAGCCCAGCAGAGGGTCCCGCACTCCCTCCCCAACCACTGTCAACTCCCCTCAATGACATACCTGTCCGCTCCTCTTCTACCTGGCTTGTAGCCTCCCCTTTGATTCGAGCCGCCAGCTCATCGGCAAATGATGTAGGTCTAATTTTTTTCTACAGGCAGAGAAGATCAAAAGTAACACTTTTTTGGGTAACACACAAACTAGTACAGTTTACTTTTGATACCAAACAAAATTACATAAACAAAGGCAAAGGAATTGAACTGATTAAAAATTTAACTAAATAAATGTAAATATATGTATTCTACACAGGTCACTTGAAAACGGGATTCTCTTCATCGGGAAATGCTCCTTATTTATTTTATTTAAATACTTCACTTTAATCCTGGAAGAGCCACATAAGAAAGCCTCCATGAGAAACTGAGGGTGGGAAAGGTGAAGAGTATTAGGGTCTTAAAACTCTAGAACTGGAGACTTGAGCAATCTGACTTGTAAAACTGTAACAACCAGAAGAGAAAGTGGTCCTCATAAGGCCAACTAGTGATTCTCAACCATTACTTTCAAAAGTGTAAATGTAAAAATATAATGCAAAATGAGATAGTTATGAATATCTATGACAATAAAAGTAATGAGTCCTCAGTGCCATTTCTAAAACATTGTCAAGAGAGTTAACTGTAGGGGCGCCTGGGTGGCTCAGTGGGTTAAAGCCTCTGCCTTCGGCTCAGGTCATGATCTCAGGTTCCTGGGATCGAGCCCCGCATTTGGCTCTCTGCTCGGCAGGGACCCTGCTTCCCCTCTCTCTCTGTCTGCCTCTCTGCCTACTTGTGATCTCTGTCAAATAAATAAAATATTTTTTTAAAAAAAGAGAGAGTTAACTGTAGTCTTTCTTACAGGTCTAGTACTTTCTTCAGTGTCCTCAATATCCTCCTCCTTCTCAGAGTCAGCGAAAATGTCACAGCCGTCATCATCCTCTTCTTCATCACTCATTTGCGCAGTGTGCTAAGAGTATAAACCTCGAGATTAGAACTAGGAGATAAGGTCATCCAACTGAAAGAGATACTGCCACTTAGCCTACACACAAAAATGGTGACAGCTTGTCAAACGAGGGGGATAATGGTGGTGATGCAGCCAAAGTCTCAAAGCAGTAAATGTGCTACAACAAATAACACGTAAGATGTATTTTCAGCAAATACTATACACAGAATAATAAGCACTGAAATACGTAAAACATCCATCACTGGAGAAATGATAACTTAAATAAGCAGAGTCTCATCTTGCTAAGAGTACAAATAATTAAAAGGAATAAGCTGTAACAACTGCAGGGGCATCCAAGAATCAAGTGAAGGAACTGCTGAATGAGAAACTGGGCATGATTCCCTGCCCCGCCCCCCACTACCCAAACACCTATCTTGTTTCTAGGGACACAGATATGTTTGAAAAAGCAAGGAAAGCACTTACACCCCTGATGACACCACAGGTTACCTCTGAAAGAGTGTGCGACAATGAGGACTAGAGGGCTCAAACTAGGCTTTATCTGTGAAGTTCTAATTTTAATAAAAGCAGTCACTAGTAGGTATCATTTGTATAAACTGTATGAGGTACTACGCTAAAAGCACTTTATTAGCTACTTTAATCCTTAGAACCCTTAGGCTCACTGGGGCACAGAAAACCAGTCTATCTTTAACAATAAAATAAATGGTCAGGCCAATGCTTTTAACCACTATCTTGTATTATTTAGAAGTCTGAAGTTATCAATCTTAAGTTCTAAGAAATAAATATCCTCTATAGACCGATTATTAAATCGCCTCTGTGAATACAACTGGGAAAACACAAGTACTAACCAAAAAGTACAAAATCCTTTATTTGGTAGTTGAAAATTTTTGTGAAAAAATATTTCCCAATTAGGAAACTGAAATGCAAATTGGGACTATCTCAATATACCACTGGGTGTATATTACAGTAGCAAAAATCATAATCCCAGCGCTGATGAGGTTATAGGAAACTCATTATGCATGATCTGCAATGAGACAATTAATAACAAGAGCCTTACTCTAATTCTATACCATCCCATTCCTAAGGAAACTGTTCACATAAGTGAAGGAATTTTGTGTGCAGAAATAACTGAATGCAGCATTATCTCAAAAATAAAATCCTGGAAATAAACATTTCCCATATAAATTTAGTAACTATAAAAGTATTTTATTACTATGCCTAAAATACAGAGTTCACAAAGCAAATATGAATGATTCAAAATATAAGAAAATACTTTAATATGTTAACATAAAATAGCAGAAAATACACTATACATATTAAGGAAAGAATACATCCTTAGAAGACATGCAAAAATTAAGACTGCTATGTTAACACAGTAGGATTAGATTTGTACCTTTTGAGTGTTCCTTAACCTGACTGCTGTATTATCTCAAATTTTAAAATAGGGGAGGGGGATTCATGTGAAATAGTTCAGCTTGAGTAACTGGGCCTTCTTTTAGAGGCTCTGTGTCTCAATTTTGTTTTTCACTACTTTGTTTTCTAAGAAAAATGAAGATCAAATATAAAGCAAAACTGAAAAAACAAACAAAAAACCCAAAACGTAGTTAACTTAAAAATATGAAATGCTTGAAGGAAAATTAGCTGTAAAAATAAGGAATAAATCCTTACTTTCCCATAAGTCATTCTAAGTTATTTTTTATTTAATTTTTTATTGTTTTAATTCCAATATAATTAACATACAGTGCTATATTAGTTTCAGGTGTACAATACAGTGATTCCACAATTCTATATGTTACTCAGTGCAATCCCCTCCACCTATTTCATCCATCCCCCACCCAGCTCCCCTCAAAAGTAATTTCAACATATATTTAGTATACATGCTATGCTTCAGTTAAAATTTAAAAGCAAAGTCACTTTAGTACATGAGACTCACCCGGTTTTGATCATTGTCACTATGATTGGCAAAATCTTCATCTGACTCCTTTAGGGGAAAAAAAGGCTTTGTTGTTAATACAGGATTTACTCACAAGCACAGAAATGATTTCATGTCTAAGTCTCTGGGGCACACCTATACTCAGTCTCTTTGTACTGCTTACTGGTCACCTGGAGTATCAAGGTGCAGATAAAGTGGATAGTTAGCAGTATCACCAAGAGCGGTTCAGGCTAACGTGTAATTTTTGTGGTTAATTTAAACATCTCTAATAATTTGCTCATACCCAACTGCACTATCACTGCTAACCTCTGAAGTTAAAGTAATAGGGCTTGCTTCGGCAGCACATATACTAAAAATGAAGTTAAAGTAATAGTTGCACATTTGATTAAATTATCACAAGTTGGTTTGCGTGATGTTACATTTTGGACTCCATCCTCTACGTTCCCTCTAACTAAGATAACTACTACATCAGGCCCAAGAGGGGGAGCATCAGTGTTTCCTACCAGCAATTAAGTGAAGAATTGCACTAAATCCTAAAAGCACAAGATTCAACTAATGACCATCAGTTACAGCAAGTTTATTTAGGAAAAGTTTATTTCCTACTGTTAAGGGCTTTATTTGTAGGGCCAGCAGAAGGCAGGCAGGGGAGGCCGACTGTGGAAAGAGGGAAGGAGGAGAAGAGAGGAGCATACATATAATACCATCTCCTTTTAGGAATCCACACTCAAGAACTATCCTTCACACATTAGTAACAAATATTCTGTCTCAAGGAACAACCCCAGATACAACAATGGTCAAGGTCCACAGAGCCCAAGGCCCTGGAGCAGGAAGTCAGATCATGATCTGTAGATATGAAGATACTAGAGCCAGCAGCAAAATGAAAATGTAAGTGAATGCTTCAAGCATTCTTCTGCTCTAGGTTTTACAGTATAAACAAGTTTTAAATATGGACTTCTTCCCTAAAATTATTCCAAAATAGAACTTACCCGAAGACTGCATTGCAGGCGGATTCTACCCAAATAAGCTGCCCCCCTCAAAGTATATTGGTAAGAGGAGGGCTTGGTGGGGAGGTGGGAGGGAGGGGAACCGTAAAAAAGGGATTTAAAAAGCAGTTTGCTTTTGTATACAAAACAAAAAGGAAATTCAATCTCAAGGAGGGAAAAGCTCAGATTATGGCTACTATCACTGTTAAAAAAATTTGTGAAAAAAGATTGCTAATTGACAAATACTTATTTAGCCTGCTAAACACACCCTAAGGTTCCTGCCCACCATGACCTGGAAACACCAAACAGCCCTCACCTCTTCGTTCTCTTCACTGTCTGCAATACTGCCACGATCGCTGCCTACTGACCCCTCTGCTTAGAAGAAAGAAAAAGCGTTATCACCAATATTCATAATAAAACATCCTTAGTTCCTTTTCAAAATCCCGAAACACCGCACATCAGCATCACAGAGATTTTGATAAAAATATCTATACACAGGGGTGCCTGGGTGGCTCAGTGGGTTAAAGCCTCTGCCTTCTGCTCAGGTCATGATCTCTGCTCAGCGGGGAGCCTGCTTCCTCCTCTCTCTCTGCCTGCCTCTCTGTCTACTTGTGATCTCTCTCTCTCTGTCAAATAAAAAAAAAAAAAAAAAAATCTATACACATTAACCAGAACTAAAAGTATCTTCACTGTAGTGAGGAATAAAACATTTACATAGCCTTAAAGGATCTCCCCACAAGGTACTTATTAACTACAAAAAAAGTTAATTACCAAGGGAAAAAACAGGCCTACACTCTTCAAAAATGTCAAAGCTATAAAAACCAAAGAAAGGCTGAGAAGTTCTATCAGACTAAAAGAAGACCAGAGATTTGGCAACTAAATGCAGTGACTGATCCCACACTGGAGCTTAGACCAGAGGGAAAAGAGCCTGTAAAGGACGTACGTTACTGGGACAACTGGCAAAATCTGAAATATGACTGAGGATTAGCTAATAGAATTATGTCCAGTAAAATTTCCTGACTTTGATAATATACCACAGATACATTTGAGACTGTCCTTAATCTTTGAAAACACACAGAGAAATATTTTAGAGTAACAGGGCATGATGACTGCCTCTCTCAACTAGATTCAGAAAAAAATATTATGTACATATAGAGAAATCAAACAAATGTGATGGAGTGTTAACAACTGGTAAATCTGAAGGAAGGGTATAGAGTTCTCCATACTATTCTAATAACATTAAGGTAAAGACTGAAATTATTTTAAAATAAAAAGATATAAATGTTAAGAGTAACAAAAATATTTGGCTCAAAAGAATACCTTCACTAGACAGCTCTCCAAGACCTACATCTTCCTGTTCCATGAAGAGCTTTGACCCAATTAAATAAGGTAAAGGACGATCAATGTATAGGTCCTGTAAAGAACAAAAGGTAATAGCCATGAAATATTCAGGTTGAAAAATAAGTTTCCTGGGCCCAGCGATGGCTCAGTCCTTAAGCATCTGCCTTGGGCTCAAGTCATGATCCCAGGGTCCTGGGATAGAGTCCCACATCAGGCTCCCTGCTTGGTGGGAAGCCTGCTTCTCCCTCTCCCACTCCCCTTGCTTGTGTTCTCTCTCTTGCTGTATCTCTCTCTGTCAAATAAATAAAATCAGAAAGAAAGAAAGAAAGAAAGAAAGAAAGAAAGAAAGAAAGAAAGAAAGAAAGAAAGAAAGAAAGAAAGAAAGAAAGAAAGAAAGAAAGAAAAAAGAAAAGAAAAGAAAAGAGGGAGGGAGGAGGGAGGGAGGGAGGAAGAAAGGAAGGAAGGAAGGAAGGAAGGAAGGAAGGAAGGAAGGAAGGAAGGAAGGAAGGAAGGAGAAAGGGACGGAGGGAGGGAGGGAAGGATGGAAGGATGGAAAGATGGAAAGATGGAAGGATGGAAGGATGGAAGGAAGGAAGGAAGGAGAAAAAAGAAAAGAAAAGAAAAGAAAAAAGAAAGAAAAAATAAGTTCCCCATTTGACATCTTGTTCCATCTGACTACCCCAAACAAGTTACATGAGAGTTAAGAATAAGAAACAGTGGGATTGGGGTGCCTAGGTGGCTCAGTAGCTTAAGCCTCTGCCTTCGGCTCAGGTCATGATCTCAGGGTCCTGGGATCGAGCCCCGCATTGGGCTCTCTGCTTGGCGGGCAGCCTGCTTCCCCCTCTCTCTCTGCCTGCCTCTCTGCCTACTTGTGATCTCTCTCTGTGAAATAAATAGATAAAATCTTAAAAAAAATTTAAGTTCAAGAAAGCACTCCACCCCAGGACAACCTCCCATCTCCACAGAAAAAAATTGATTTGTCCTTTGCAAAGTAGGGCATTTGGCCATCATCTCTCTTCTATACTGGAAAGACTCCAGAGGTATAGGAGAAAACAATTCTGATGTTCAACACAAGAGAGAATTTGGGAAGGTTAACGTAAAGGTTAAAGACATCACAGCAACTGGGGCGCCTGGCTGGCTCAGCTGGTAGAGTGTGCACTTTTGATCTCAAGGCCATAAGTCTCAGCCCCAAGTTGGGTGTGGAGATGACATAAATAAATAAAACTTAAAAAACAAAAAGATACAACAGCAACCAATTCGGTGCAAA
>JAQQSY010002849.1:0-13390 GCA_028646535.1 Procyon lotor
CGGGAGGGCAGACGCGGCGGGGGTGGTGCCGCGGACACCGGCGGGGGTCGCGGACCCAAGGCCGCGGAGGGTCGGCCACCGGGAGCAGCCGCAGCTCTGGGGCGCACGGCCCGGCCCGGACCGCGAAAGGGGCCGCCGAGGGGAGAGAGGACCGGGAAAGGGGCAAGGCCACCCGAGCAAGCGGCGGTGCGACGGGCAGCGGCGACTGGGGCGGCAGCAAGACCCCGACCCGGACCCCCGCTCCGCCGGCTGGGCCGCGCGCCCGCGCCAAGTTCCTCCAACTTTGCCCGCCGCGCTGCGAGGGCGCGCGGGGCCGGGGGCGAGGGGGAGCGCGCGGGGTCCGGCGGGGTCCCGCGTCCCCCGGCTGGTCGCCCGCCGCGCTCGGCCTCGGGCTCCCGGGCGCCGCGCTTACCTGCCGCCGGGCCGCGCTCCCGGGCTGCGCCCGCCGCCGCCGCCGCCGCCGTCCTCCGGGCTCTAACTTCGCTCCGGGGATTGAGATTCCTCCCCAGCTTCGCCCATCGATCCGCGCGCGGCCCCGCCCCGCCCCGCGCCTCCCCCCGCCCCTCCCGCGCCCGCCCGCTCCCGGCGCGAGTCCGGCTCCGAGCCCGCGCCCGCCCCGCTCCCCTCCTCCCTCCGGGCCGCCGGGCGGGAGGAGGGGTGCGGGGGAGAGGGGGCAGGGCGGGGGGGGGCACTAGAAAGCGCCGGAGGGCTGGTTTCCTCGCGGTCTCCCCCCCCCGCCCTTCCTCCCCTACGCAGGTGGGGGCGGGGGTCGGCGCGCGGGTGGGGGAGAGCGCGACGGCTGGTGACGGCCTGAGCCACCCACGACCCCCACCACAGGAAGCCAAGCCAGGGCGTTCGCAGGCCCCTCGTCGGAGGAAACAGGGACCTGGGCGCAGAGAACGCGTTGGGAGGGGGGGACAGGTAGGGCCGCCCCTCTCCCCAGCCCTGGCTCCCCTTCCTTCCCTCACTCACCCCCACCTCTGGGATGACTCCGGGGTTCTCACACACTCTTCCCGTCTAGTTTGACCCTCACAACCTGCGTGTGGAAGCCCCTCTTCCCGCATATTACAGGCGAGGAAACTGAGTCAAGAGAAGCCCAGACGTTTGCCGGGGGCCACACAGCCCATCCAAAGCAGAGGCCGAGGGGCAGTCTCGACCCCCAGGACAGAGCCTCGGGACGCCTCCGGACTCCTCACCCCAGCCAGGCAGGCCTGGGCATGCCCACCCCCCCGCTAGCCGGTTTCCCCGCTCAGGGCCCGCAGGCTCCTGTCCCCGCGGGGGACGCGCCCCCTCCCCACTTCCTGTCCCCCGCCTGCCTATGATTCCCGGCCTCAGTACCCCCAGCACGCTCTCCCCGCCAGCAGCTGGGCAATTCACCGAGCATACAAAAGAGTTGACTCAATTCAAAGGCAGCAAATCAAGATAAATCCTATAGTGTGTGGGGACCGGAGAGGGAATGTGAATGAACGTCCACAGCACAAGCAAGTCCTATATGGACCGGCAAGCCCCCGCCCCCGCCAAGCCCAGCCCAGGCACAGAAGGCTGACCAGGAAGGGGGAGAGGGTTCTGAACTGCCCACCCCATCCCTGGCCAGAATTTCGGGATCTAGTGCTTCCTGGCCCCTCCTGCTTGTCCGATGGAGCTCCATTGAGGGCAGATGCATAAAGGAGGTGTTGGGACAAGAGCTGGTGTGCCCCCGTGGTTATTTACAAGAACGGGGGCAGGGGCAGTGTGGCCCAGTCCCACGATCAGGGCTCAGGCGTGAGGAGGAAGGCCGCGGGGCCATTTAGGGCATCTGAGCTGTATGTAGCCTTTCTCCTTGGGCTGCCCCCTACCCACAGCCCGGTCCCAGCAGGTGCAGGCCAAGGGCAGGCCCCTGATCAGCACCAACTAGGTGCTGCAAGCCTCAGCTATGCCAGGCCTGGGCACAGGGGACAGAGAGGGTGGTGACAAGTCTCCCCTCTCCTCCCTGCTATTCACGGGGCCGTTCCAGCCGCCGCTTTGGAGTGGGGGCAAAACTCGCCCTCCCCCAGAGGCAACCCCGGTTTCTTAGTAGGTCCCAGAAAGCAACCTTCCAGCCTCTGGCCTCACTCTGCACGGAAAACGCCCAGCAGTGCCCCGAGATCCCTGTGCAGCCTTTCCGAGGCAACCCCCTGCCAGTGGTGACCAAACCCCTCCCTTTCTGACTGATTCCCCCAGACCCTCGCTGGCCAAGCAGCTCTGACTCCGGAAGGATCAGGAGGCTTTTGGTGCAGGTCCCCAGGGTGCCAGGGACTGTGCCAGGCACCTGCCCAGACTTAACAACGCGACCTCACTACTGCCCTGTAGCAAGGGCTATGAGCCCATTTCTGCCGAGTGCAAGCAGAGGCCAGAGGCCCCAGGACGCCCTTGACCCACACTGGCCATCCCCGAGGCAAGTATGTGTGCACCCAGGGTCAGGGCTCTGCGGAGGGACTCAGAGGTCAATGGGGGGCAGGGAGGGGGGGTTGGAGTCCTCGGGGAAGGTCCCCGCAACCGGAGGATCCGTGGACAGAGGTAGAGAGCAAAGCCCAGAGTTGGGGGCGCAGAGGATTGGAGGCGGGGCCAACGGCTGGCATCGGGGGTCCTTGCCACTACGCCCCCCCACCTGGAGCAGAGGCTGCGCCTTCTGGCTGCGACCTCGGTCCCCTGAGTCTCAGCTGGGTCGCCCCTCCCCCGTGGCCGCCGATTGGCGGTCTGCGTGTAAGTCATTAAATCTGTTACAGAGACACCAGCGCTGCTGCGTGAGGACATCTGTCAGGGACCCAGGACTGCAATCCACACCCCCTACCCCACCCCCAGACCCAGAGGAGGGGAAAGGATGCGACACGTCGCTCACCAAAGCTCTGGGATTGCCTGGAGCACACTCGAGTGCTAGAAGGCATTGGGGTCCCTGAGTTAACGGAGGGGGCGGGGCCGGCGGCCAGCCCTGGGGGACAAAGACCCCCAAGCTGCTTGGGAGCTGAGCTCTGCAGATGGGCAGACGGCAAGAAGTATTCCCTATTCCCTGCCCCGCAAATCCTCAAATCCACTCAAGCTCAGATCTGAGTATTGGGATGGGGTGGGAGAGGAGACAGAATCCTCCTGGGCCTTCAGGGTGCGCGGAGGAGACGCTGGGAGGCCACCAGGACATTGCTTCCGCCCCTCACAGGCAGTTGTAGCTACACCCCCAAACCCCCTCAGGAGCTTTGTGAGTCCCCTCTGCCCTCCACGGCTCCCTGCAATGACCACCCCACTTCCCACTGCCCCTCAAATGGGGCAGCGACTGGCCTGGGGGGGTGCGTGTGCGAAGGTGTCACCCCTCGCTGTGTACGTTGGGAGAAGAGGCACTGATGGGAGGAAATCCCCGCTCACCCCTGGCAATCTGGCCCCAGGAACCCCACACCCACCCAGCCTGCGAGGACTCTGTCGGGGACTGTGCTGGATCAGGCCAATCTGGCCCTGGCCCCCGACTGACCGGGCAGCCACAGGCCACACCGTACAGTTTGGAAAGAGAAAAAGTTGCGGGGGCGACACCCCAAGACCTGGATGGAAAGACTGGGAGAGCGTGGGGGGGGCGTGGGGGGGGAAGAGCGACAGGACAGAGACCACGAGAGAGCCGGGAAGGGAGCCAGTTCTGGGCCTGGGGTCCCGCCCCACCCCGCAGCCAAGCCCAGCTTCGCAGCTTCCCCGGGGCCTGGAAAGGTTCGGGTCACAGGCGCCTATTAATAGCCGCGAACCTGGTCCTTTACGCGGGCTCCGCAGCTGCGGGCAGAGCCCGGCGATTGGGGGGGGGGGGTTCTGCAACACCCCCTCCAAGGGCTCCAGAGGCGCGGGGCGGAGCGCTGCTTCCCCCATCCGGGTTGCGCGAAGGCTAGGCGCCTTTGGTCCGCTCCCTGCTCGCCCTCCACTAAAAGATGGGGTTCCAGGTTGGGGGGGCAGTCCCGGGGCCAACTTGGGGCGCCGTCGCTACCACTACGCACTCGCGGGCAAGACCACCGTCCCCCTACCTGCCCAGCCCGCCCTTCGCTTTCTCAGCGCGAAGTTTCGGGGTCCCCGGGGTGCCTCCTGGCCTGAAGGGTCCGGAGTCCCGGGCCTTCGGGCCGCGGCGTCGGGGAGGGAAGTTTGTCCAGCCGGCGCTCGGCGACCGCTAACTTCGGGTGCGCCCGCCTCGGAACCCAGGGTGTGTGGGGGGGGTGCCCCCAAGCCCCGGATCCAACGCGCGCCGCAACCGAAGCCACACGGGCGGGGGGACTCGGCTCCGGCGCGGACGCCCAGGACAGGACGCGGGGGCCGGGGCGGCCCGGGCCGCAGGAGCCGCGGGGGACCCCGCGCCCGCCCCCACTGCCCGCCGGGAGAGCATCTTCCCCGCCTCCCCCAGGGGCGGGGACCCACCAGCCCCGCGGCTGCGGCAGAGGGGACCCCCGCCCCTGCAGCCCCGCGCAGCCCCCTCCCCCCGCCGTCCCCCTCCTACCTGGGCCCGGGTGCGGGCCGGGGGCTGGAGCCACCGTCCCCGGCGAGCGGAGCGCGCGCGCCCAGATCCCCGGAGCGCGGCGGCGGCGGCGGCGGCTTCCCCTCCTTCCTCCTCCTCTTCCTCCGCCGGGCTCGCTGGCTCCAGACAGATCTCCTCCCCCTCGCGCCCTGCCCGCCCCTCCCGGAGCCCGCCGGGCTGGGCTCGGCCTGCGACCGGGAGCCGAGCGGAGCCGGCGGGAGCCGGGCTGCGGCGCTCACTGCGTCAAGCGCGGGGCGAGCGCGGGGCGGCGGCGGGGACCGCGCGCTGCGAGTCCGGGGCCGGCCGGGCAGGCGGGGCAGCAGCCGCTTCGGCTTCGGCTCCGGCTCCGGCTCCGGCTCCGGCGCGGGCGCGGGCGCGGTGTCGGCGGCCGCGGCAGCGCCGAGATTGTAGCACATTCTTTCTGAGCGTGATCGAAGGTTTCCTGTAGGAGCCGGGGCGGGGAGGGCTGGAGGAGGGGCGGGGGACGCGGGCGGGGGCGGCCGGAGGGCGGGCGGCGGTGTGGCTCCGGCACGTCGGTGGACTGGGGGTGTCCCGAGGGGGCCTCGGTGGGGGGGAGTGGGATCGCGCTGTGGGGGCGGCGTGGGGAGCCCAGAGGCTGCCTCGCCCCCTCCTCCTGGCGCGCCCCCGCCCCCCGCCCCAGGCCACCGTTTGGAGCCGAAGCCCCCAAGGTATAGGAGTCGAGACTTCGGGAGGCGACGGGAGGTGGGCACCGGGGACGGAGGTGTGCACGCGCGTGCGGACACGGCCGTGTGCACACACACCCGGGAGCCGCGTGAAAGTTGACCTGAAGTCAGACCCTGTGTGGGCGCGCGCGTCCGCGAGTGCAAATGCACAGCCCGCAGGGGCGCGCGTATCCGGGGACGAGAAGGGCTAGGCACGTGGGGGGCGGGGGCGAGAGGGCGGTCGGGCCCTCAGGGACGCGCCCTCCCGCAGATCGTCGACCTCCACCCCACCCCCTTCATTGCTCGCCCCCACCTTCGGCTGGGGAGATGCTGGGGGCGCGGGATCAGCCGTGCCCTTCCAGATCGGAAGGTTCCGTTTGGCGGACTTCCCTCCCACCGATCCCCCTTCCCCTTCATTCGCCTCCGGAATACCCGGGGATCCGAAATCACTCTAAACTGGCCTCTAAACTGCGTTCGAAATCCGCAGCCCCCTAGACGCCCCGAGCCCTCACCCAGCGGCCACAGCGCCCGCCGGCGGCTCCCACTGCCCACCGCCCCTGCCCCAGCTTGCAGCTGGCGCGGTGGGTAAAAATTCCAAACCAGGCTCAAGAGCGCCCCCGCCCGGCACGGCCTGCGCGCCGCTTCCCGAGCCGCGGCGTTGGAGCTGCGGAGCGGGTACCCCAGGGGGCGCGGGGCGCGACCCCCGGGACTCCGCCTCCTGCGCTGCGCACCTGCCGCGCGGTCCTACCCCGGGCGGACGAAGGAAGGCAGAGGCTACCGGGCCGGGCCGCGCGCCAGGCAGAGCGCGCGCGGCAAAGGGGAGGGGGCTGTCGGAGGGCGAGGGGGTTTTCCCGGGGGAGCCGTTCTCCCCCAGAGGAGGCCCAGGGCCATGTGGGAGCGACGCGTGAGACTTGGAGCAGCCGCGCCGAAGGCAGTGCGGCCGAGGCTGTGCGCGGGGCTCTGGTCCAGGTCCGGTCCAGCGGCCTCTCCGCAGCCCATCAACTCCTTCCAACCTGGGGCGCCGGCCGCCCACCCTCCATGCTCCTCCCATCCCGCCCCGAGCCTCGCCAAATTGGAAGTTCCTGCAGGCGATACCCGAAAGGGGGACAATGGGGGGGTATGCCACCACCTTTCCTGGGACTCTTGGCCCAGGGACGATGGTCAAGGACGGAGCCACTGTCTGGGCTGTGCTGTCCTTGAGTCCGGGAGCAGGGGCGCTCAGACCTCCTGGGAATGGGGTGTGGATGTAGAGGCTGGCTTTGGGGTCTCTTTTGCCTAGGTCCCTAATGGAGGTGATCTGCTCGCGGGCATGCAGCCCCTTTTCCCATGTCCTCTGACCGCCGCACCAGGGTCTTGAAAAGCCCTGACCTGGTTTCCCAGGAGCCGTGCTCCCACCTGAGGGGAGCTCTCCCACCAGACATTTGGGCCTTTCCTGTATTCACCCCCCCCCCACTCCCTCTCCAGCTCCTTGAGATGTTGAAATATGCCCTTGTTTTCTCGGGGCTGGCAGAGTTGGGCTGCTGACCCCCCCAAAGCTGAGACAGCCCTCAAGCTGGGAAGGGGGACCCCGGGACAGACCCAGGGGGTGGGGGGGAGATTGGAGAGAGTCCTTCCCTGGGCTAAACAAAGCCGGAGGCCACCCTCCCTTGGCGTGTTCATTGTGAGGCAAGATCTCAGTCCTCTCTCTCAGACACTGCTCCCCTCCCGAAAGCCCCCCCACAGCCTCTGCTGTAGACACACACCGCACACCCACACACTGCACGTCTACGCACAGCCCTAACCCCACGCGGCCAGCCCCCCTCCCCTGGGAGCTAGGAGGACCGCCGGGTGGGGAGCACCCGTGGGTGAGGAGGGGCACCCCCCTCCCACCCTCCCAGACCGGCTTCCACCTGCCCCCGCCACTCGCAGGGGCCCCCGGCTCTGTGTTCCCCCCAGACCAAACACCTTGGCCTCACACAGGCTGGCAGACCCATGGGGAATTGTGAGACTCAGCCCAACGCGTCAGGCCCAAGCTCGCCGCCCCCTTCAACTCAGTTCGGCCTCACAGCCACCCTCCAAGTGAGTTCCGTGACTGGCTCCCATTTGCCGGAGAGACCAAGAGTCACCAGGAGCTAGGGCCGCAAGATTCTTGCTTGTATTCAAATCAACCCAGTGCCCTTTAGGGAGAGGAGAGCTGACCGAGGGGGAACCTAGAGCCCCCTGGCTGCCACCTTCCATCCATGTCTGTGCACCTGGTCGCCCCAGAATCCCCTAGCCGAGGACTGGCCACACTGGTTCTTCCACCAGACCGTGAGCTAGCTCCGGGAGCAGGAGAGTCTGACTCACCTAGGACTCGCCGTGCCACACACTGAACCAGCACAGAGTGGGTGACCAAGCACGTTTTCAGAATAAAAGAGGACTTGCCAAGGTCTTTGCACCCCTGTGGTCGACTCTTCTCTCCTCTAAGGATGGCCTGCCTACAAATAACTGATCCAGGCGGTCAGTCAGCCACCCGAGGGTGAGCTTGGAAGTGGGGCGGGGACACGAGGGTCTGGGACTCATGCGGACCAGAACCCTCCCCACACCTATCCTGAAAAATAGTACTCAGAGAAAAATAGTGACGATCTTTTCCTGTGCCTAGAGTTTCACAATAACAACAAACATCCATAGAACCTACAAAAGAAACAATGCGGTCAACTTATGTCCCAAGCAAAAAGCCCATGTCCCCATATATAAAGAGCTCTTACAAATCAATAAGAAAAATACCCAAGAGGGGAAAAACTGGTCGGAGGTTATGAACAGAAAAGGAAATGAAGAGAAGGCTGAAACGTACCAAAAAGGGCCCTGTCTCACACTTGACAGCAGAAATGCAAATTAAAACTAATCTGAGAGATTTTTCGCTGGTCATGTGGGCAGAATAAAAAGTTTATTAACTGACCCCGTTGCCATAGCGTGGGGAAGCAGACACTTTGGAACCTCTGAAACGATGTCAAAATTCCAAATACACATACCCTCTGGCCCAGCATTTCCTTCTAGGAATCTATCCTCCAGATACTGCTCACAATTGTGAAAAACAACGGAATTCTGTGCACAAGGTTATTCACCGAGGCACTCTTCGTAATAACAACAGATCAGGAATATCCAAAACGCCCGCTGACCGTGGAGGCACTTAGCCGTATCCCAGCACACCCCTATGGGTGCCTCGGCAGCACTGTGAGCCCCCCTCCCTCACTACTCCCCGGTGTTGGAGTCCATCTCTGGGTATGTTTTTAGGGGGAAAAAACAAGAGGCAGATCAGTGTATGTAGCACATTTTTTTTTACATTTGTACAAAAGGGATATAAGAAAAATTTTTCTTTGCTTGTGTGTGCAAAGACCAAAGAAACAACAACCGTGCCTCCTGTAGGGAAATTGGAAGGGGGGGCTGCTGGGAGACACAGAGCCGAGAGAGGGAAGAGGCTTATTTTAAAATATTTTTTAATGTGTTATTTATTGGCAGTCAGTGAAATTCACAGTTCTTGAGGGTTCGGTTCTATGAGTTTTGGCAAATGAACACATCTGTGTAATCACCACCCCTATCGAGATATTGAAGGTTTCCATCACCACAGAAAACAAGCTGACTTTCCACCGTGTCCCCATTTGAATTTTGTACAATGTGCGTACATTTCCGTTGGCCATAAATGTAAATACAAGATGAAATCTTCAAATGAACTCTTCAAATGAAACATTAAAGTGAGAAATTGGTTCCTATCTGTCACCTCATCTGGTCCCCACAGTAACCAGGAAGGCAGATCGTCCTGCCACATTTTACAGAGAAGACGGAACGTCAGAGCGTGGCCAAGACTTGCCTAAGGAGCCCCCGAGCGGAGGGTCAGTCTCCTCTGTCCTACACCGTTATCGGGGTGTACCTCACACCCGTCACCCGTCTACAGTGTACGGTTCGGTGGGTTTTATTCCATCAGAGTTGTAAACCCTCACTGCCGTCCAGCTTTAGAACATTTCACCCCAAAAGGAACCCCCGTACCCATTAGCAGCTACTCCCCATTCCCCGCCCCCCGCCCCCACCCCTAGGCAATCACTAACCTCTTGTCTGTCTCTGTGGATTTCACGCTTCCAGATATTTCACATCGATGGAATCGCACGGTGCAGGGCCCCCTGTGACTGGCTCGTTTCACTTAACATTATGGTTCTCGTGATTCCGGAATGTCGTGGTGCACACCACAATTTCACTCCTCCAAATGGTTCAGTAAGATCCCTTTGCGTAGATAGACCACCCCGTTCCTTGTCGGCGAACGAGCATTCGGGTCGTGCCCGCCTTTGTGACGGGACGAACAATGCTTTCGTGAACCTTTGCAAGGAGGGTTTTGTGTGAGTTTAGGTTTTCACGTCTCTTGGGAACACACCTCCGCATGTATTTGCACGGTCAGGTGGTATCTCTTTGTTTAGCGCCTTGGAGGGCTCTCGAACTGTTTCCCAAAGCCCGGGCAACACTGTACATCCCCACCAGCACTTGCTGTTATCTGTCTTTTCCATTCTAGCCATCCTGGGGGCTGGGAGGTGGTGCTTCTCCCTGGTTTTGATTTGAGTTTCCTCAGTGGCTAATAACGTCGAGCACTTTTCATGTGCGTCTTTGGAGAAATGTCTGTTCAGTCCCTTTGCCCATTTTAGAAATTGGGTTATTCATCTTTTTATTGTTGAGTTATATGCGTTCTTTATATATTCTAGGCACAAATCCCTCATTAGGCATATAATTTGCAAATATTGTCTCCCTTCCTATGAGTTGCTTTTTCACTTTCTTGCTGGGATTGTTTGCAGACAGAAGTTTTTAATTCCGATGAAGACTGATTTTTTTTCTTTCCTTGCTTCTGATTTGGTGCCACAACCAAAAAGACTTTCCTGAAGACTGAGATTGACTCCTGTGTTTTCGCCTAAGAGTTCCCTGGTTTTAGCTCTTCCATTTAGGTCTTTGATGCATCGAATTAATTTTGTCCTATGGTGTGAGGTAGGGGTCCGGTTTCATTCCTTCACAGGCAGATGTCCAGTGGTCCCAGCATCGTCTGTTGAAAAGACTCTTTTCTCCCCCCACTGAGTTGTCTTGGCATGTTTGTTAGAAAGAAAGTGACCGTGAATAAATGATTCCTGCCCCTGCACCCTTGGCTCTACCCCACTGATGTATACGTCTCTCCCGCCACCCTGTCCTGATTACTGCAGGAAATTCTGACGGTGGGAGACGAATCCCCTGGCTTTTTTCTTTTTCAAAATGGCTTTGGCTCCTTGAGGTCCTTTGCTCTTGAACCCCACGTAAAGCCCGGCTTGTGCCTCAGCCTCCCTGAATTGCTACAGCACACACAGCAGCCCTGATAAAGCCCAGGAATACTACCAACAAAGTGCACGCTTATTGAGCACCTGCTGTATGCCAGTACTTACTGTATGCTAATTCTTTCACTCTGGGGGGGGGGGCGGTGACATCAGCACGCCCATTTTACATTGGGGACACCGAGGCGCCAGGAGGCTGAGAAGCTCACCCAAGGTCACACAGGTCACATGGTCAGTGACCCTGTGGCCCGGTCCACAGTGCCCGGGCTCTTCTTAATTGCTGTCTGAATTTGATTCTGAAGTGTTTCCAGTATAAAGAAAAGTTGAAATGATTTTGTGGTGAACACCCCACCCCCTAGCTAGGCTGCACACCTGTTTCTCTCCCCCCTTCGCAGATCCGTCATCTTCCTGGTAAGTTGCAGATGTCAGGACACGTCCCCTCTCAACAGGCGGCTTGCACGGCATGACCTGGAGTTCCATGTTTCCTATGGAATTTTAAGTGCCTTTGAGTGACATCTACACATGATGAACGGTGGGGTGGGGTGTGCCTGGGGGGCTCAGTCGGTTAAGCATCTGCCTTCAGCTCAGGTCATGATCCCGGGGTCCTGGGATCGAGTCCCGTGTCAGGCTCCCTGCTCAGTGGGGAGTCTGCTTCTCCCTCTCCCTCTGCCTACTTGTCCTCTCTCTCTCTCTAATAAATAAAATATTTTTTAAAAGATACAGAACATTCATCACCCCAAAAAGTTCCCACATGCTCCTGGACCCCAGAGGCCACCCCAAGGGGCTGGCTTACTCTGTTCTAGAATCCTTAACTACAAGATCAGACAGAGGGTCGTCTCTGCGTCCGAGCTTTGGCCACAAAGGTGGAGTGTGTCCATTTGTTGCTCTGCTTGGCTGAGCGGTCCTGTGTCCTCTGGAGATGTCCCGGGCCGCTCACTTATCCTCCAGGGCCTGCGCGAGCCGTCCGTGCTCACCTGCCCTCCCCGCCTGCCCCGCAGGGCTGTGCCACCATCGGAGGAGACGGGAGCCCATACCGCCTCCTTGGAAGCCAGAGGCGGGAGAAACGCACACCGTGTTGGCATCTTGGGTCCGGGAGATAAAATGATACAATGTATCACCACGTGATACAAGGGTGGGGGGCAGAAACCAACAGATCAGAAATTGCGCGGCAAGTGTAATTCCGAGTTTGTAAAGAGACAAAGGATATACATACACGGGGGCAGCCTGGGCACAACGATGTGTGCTTGTGGTTTTTCTCCACCACCCCCCGTTATTTCTCCGAGTTGTCTGTCTTTGTGATCAGGAACATGCGCTACGTGGGGAAGGACGTGGGCGCCTCGCCCCCCAGGGACCCCGAGCTGTCGGGTGTGTGGCTCCCACGGGGCGCCGGGACCCAGCACGGGGCCGCCACCAACGACCAGGCTGGATGGCAGCGGGAGGGACAGACAGATGGGCAGAGGGGCGCGGCCTCACACCCCGGGAGCTGCAGAGGTGCGGTGGGCCGGGCGGGCTGGGAAGGCCGCCTCCTGTCTGTCCGGGAGGGCCTCACACCCCTTGTACAGGGAAGGCAAGGGACCCAACCTCCAGGCCCCAAGCTCCTCCCCTGGCCCCGCTCTCTGCCGCTCACCCTGCAAGGCAGGCCTTCACCAGAAAGTAACAGGACAAGCATTTGCAAGCTTCTCAGTGGACCGAGAGGTACTTTGTTTCTTAAAAATAGTTTCAACCACTGGGATTTCTTTTCTGGGGGAGGCAGATCAAAGATGAGGGGGGTGAAAGCGAATAGCCCCACGACGGTCCCCAGGGCCTTCCAGAGAGCTGGTGCTGGAGGCAGCCGCCAGAGGCCACGTGGGGCCCGCAGCAGGTGGGGTCCTTTCCCTAAGCTCTCCCGGGGGCTCCCCAGGGCTCTGCACTCCCTGTGCGCACCCCTCCCGCTGTCCCCGGGGCCAAGGCAGCCCAGTTGCCCAGGGACTCTGGCCCCCAGCAGACCTCAGGCCCCGCATCCCCTTCTCAGGTCTGACGCTACAACGTGGGCCCGTCGGCGTAAGTAATGCTGTTCTCCCTCCTCGCTGCACATTCTCCTCGCCTCCAGCACCCCTGCCTGACCCAGACGATGTGCTGGCCTCTCAGCTCCGTCTGCTTCACCCTGCCTGCCTGCCTAACCTGCACCCTTGAGTCCTCACACTCGCCAGGTCCAGAGACAAGAACTCAGACATCCCGTCCCCAGTGTTTAGGAGGCATCTGGTACTTCAGCTCATGGAGCGTGAGGCTCTGCCCCAATCCACACCTCCAAGAATACCACTCCGCCCCTGACGTGCGACCCCTCCTCGAGAGGCTGGTCACCACTCAGAACAACAGGAGATGCGAAGAGGGGCCTGCGGGTCTGTATGCTGGCCCCGTGCAGCCTGGAGACATGAGACACATAGATCCAGCCGTGCCTGAAGCAGGCTCTAGAGACCCACTGGGGACGGGGGGAGGTGGGGGTGGCCAGTGTGCCCAGGATATCAGCCTGCCTGGGCCCTGGGGAGATTCTCTGGCTCATGCCGTGACCAGAGCGAACCTTCCCCAAATGCATCCTTACCCTCAGAAGCGGCTGGGGTCCCTGGAAGGCCTCGGCCCCCGCTGAGTGTCCCCCCCATAATACAATCCCCGTGCACCTCCACCTTCTGCTCTGGCTGGTGCTTCTGTCTAGCTAGTGTGCCCTCCCACGCCTTGGCTGGCTCGTCCCGCCCCTATGTCCTCAGGATGGGCTCAGCTGTCCTGGGTTCGGCCGGGCACCAGGCATGGCCCGTCACCTGGGCTGCGGTTGTGGGGTCAGGGAGTGCCTTGCAGGGAGGGGCTCGTCGGATCCCTCTCTGGAGCCCCAGTCTGGGGAAGAATGGGAGCCTGGGGCAGGGGTGAGTGAGGGAGTCCAGAGAGCGGGGTCT
>JAQQSY010002850.1:0-13387 GCA_028646535.1 Procyon lotor
CTAGATTACCATGCACCTCTTCATTTCCAATTACCTACCTCCATATCACTTTAACCTAACAACTCCTGGTGTATCAGATAGTGAAATTAAATTTCAGACATACAAAATTTGGAAACATAGAATTTTCTACGAAATTGGCCATCTATCATCCAGTCTATAAAAAGAAATCTTTTGTGACCGACAGGTAATTTCTAGAGTCTTGTACTTAGTCTCTACACTATCTTTCAACAAAACACAATTTAATTTCTTTTCAGAGCTACGTGTGGAACACTTGAGATAATTTGGGGAATAAAGCCTGTCACACTCCCATTTTTGGCCTCAATATTAATCTAAGAAAAATATTAAAATGATGAGAGCCTTGCTTACACTGGGATGCCTGAGGCAGCATATCGTCCTGAGAGACATTATTCTCAAGGTGGTTCCAGTTCCAAAGAATGACCCAAGCGTCCCCCTGGAAAAACTAAGAGATAAACACATCCTTGTAAGGTGCTTCCCTTTAACTCTGAGAATTGTACACTTGTACCACCCAGTCTAGGAGGAGCTTCTACCCCAAATCTTCTACTTCTAATTAATAGAGTTTACAGACTGAATTATTTTTACTCTGTACTCAGTAATCGTGCTAGTTGAACCCAGTAAGTAGAGAAACACATTTTGGCTTCTCTAATATCTGATACACAGAACCATGTAAAAGTGAGATTGTTTCCTCAAGTCATCTACATTTATATATAGACCAGCTCTTCACCTTTTGCTGCATGCAATAGAGTCGGTGTGCTTAAACTCTTAGAAAGCACTTGTGTGAGTTCTTCTTTCTCTCTATCTAGAGACATATAAACATAAATTACCAGCGGTGAGGACCGACCTTTGCCTCCGTCATCCCATAGGGAGATATAAATATCTTTTTACTTAATTTTGAACTTATTTTTATATTTCTGAAAAGACAATTCTAACGATTCATGGTTCTCCTGATTTTCAGGTTACAGATTTTTTTGTCTGCACCTCTTTTCTGCCTTTTTCTATATTAACAAAAGAATCCACAAATTGAAAAGCAATGGTGATATTTGGTGAGCCCTCAGAGCTTCACAGGGCAGGAGCCACTTTTTCAGTCACGGAGTGTATGTGTGTGTGTGATGTACTAGAACATATACGTTTATCAGTCAGTATTATGATCCACTATGTGAACATATACAAATATGTGAAGATCAGTGATCATTAGCATCAAATTCATAAAATATTTATTTAGCTGCTTATTTTGTTGATTACAGACTCATGTCAGATTTTTAAAAGGAATACTATTGCTAGATTTTTGCACATGTATGCGATTTTCTCAAGTTTCATATTTCTAGTCCATTTTGCCTAACTCAGAACTACAGTACTGAAATAGACCAATTCTGTTTTTTTAATTTTTTTAATTTTTATTTATTTTATTTATGTATTTTATTATGTTATGTTATTCACCATGCAATGTCATTAGTTTTTGATGTAGTGCTCCAAGATTCATTGTTTGTGAAATAGGCTAATTCTTATGACAAAAACAAAACTCCACTGAGCTTTTGAAATAAAAAATAACAACAACACTATTTGTTTATGGTTTTCCCTTGTTCTTGACATTGGTTTTTAAAGCTAATGGGCATAAAAATCTTGGGTCCCCTTATGCTATGTGATAATGCTATGGTTTGTTAATTCTTTTATTTTTTAACAAGCATTTAGTGGGTGCTCACATTTGTACCATACACTTTGTTCAGCATTGGGAACATAAACAAACAAAAAAAAGCACCGGGAACACAGATAAAAATGAAATGGCCCTGTCCTCCAAAAGAAAGTTCATATTTCAGTAAGGAGACTGTACTGTAATAAATATAAGTTGGTTCAAAATTGGTAGTATCCAATAATTTTGCAAATATCATACACAATAACGAGTATAAATGTACACATACACATTCAGACATGTATATAACTGTCCCAAACTTTACCAGGATACATATCCCTGTGTGCTTTTGCATCCTTTCCTCACCAAACATTCAAAAGACTATCCTACTGCCATTTAACAACACACATACATTTTTTATATATATAAAATTCACAAATATATATAGCAGCCACTTTATATATATATACAGTTTACATATACATGTATATATAACATTATACATTATACAAAATATATATATATTTTGTATATATACATATATATGGCAGCCACTTTATTACATTTTAATTTGGAATTTTATACTATTTATATTACATATCATACATTTCATAAATATAACTCAGCACACACATTATTTTAAGCTATGACAAGGTTGATGACTTCAGGCATGTTTTCATTCTCTCCAAGTTTCAATTACTTATCTGTAAAGTGGGTGTATATACCTGCCTCATAGGTGGCTACTAGCTGCCATCAGAGCTGCGTAAATGGTAGTCATTTCCACCAGCAGCAGTGGTGTTGCCATTGCTAATTAAACTCGGCAGCAGTGTCTGTTGCCAACAATGAGCTCAAGTCAGCCAGCCGGGTGGCTAAAATTTGGAATTCAGCTCTGCCACCTAACCACAATATTTCACTCTCAGAACATCAGGATATAAGTGAAATTTTCCTATGTAGCAGTTCTGAGCATTTTCACTGAACTACAATAGAATCCCTTTATCACACACTTACATTAAATCATATTTGATTTGCTTCTAGACTTGTTGTAGGGCCCTGGAAATACAAAGGTACATTAAACAAAGGCCTCTGTCAAAGAGTAAAATCTTGAAAGGAAAATACACCGGCAGACACCTAATGACAATGCAAGGCAGGGTGTACTAAGAGAAATAGGTACAAGTTATTATGACCAGGGAAGAAGTGACAATGTTTGAAGAAAAATGGTTAGGAAAGCCCTCTATAGGGCTTTATATCCAAACCTCTGTAATAAATCATTTTGTAACATTGATTTATTGTGTTCTGTATGTTTTATTTTTGAAATATGCATATCCCACATATATGCCACACATGTGCACAGATCTTTCTAAATGCTTTGTGCCTTCCATACAAGGAGGGAAGATTTTTCTCCATCTTACGTTAGACATTGTACAAGGGGGCTAGAAATGCAAAGGCATATTAAGAAATACATGGGTATATTAATGCAGCGAGCATATGTGCTTACTGATACATAGATCAACATGAAACTTTCTCAGAGAAGCCTTCCTGACCAATCTAATTGTATCCGTCAGTACTCTCTAATTAGCTCACGTTATGTTCTTCATAGAACTTAACACTCAACTGAAATTACTTCACTATATTCTTAGTCTTTCTTCCTCTTTCCCTCCCTTCTTTCCACTCTCTCTTTCTTTCCTTCCTTCTTTCTTTCTGTGTGTGTTTTCCAAACTAGAATGTAAACTTGAGGAAGCCAGGAATTTCTCATGCTTCCCTCCTGTGTCCTCAGTGCTGAGAATCCTGCCTGATACATAACTGGCACCTATGAAATTTGTGCTAAGTGGGTAAGCAATGAATGCACACAGAAATACATGCATGTATTAACCCCTCTAATCCCACAAGCACCAGCCTCATTCTTACCTGCCATTAAAGTTTGGAGTGTATTGGGTTTCCAAGAAAACTTGTGAATTAGGTTGCCAAGTATAAATGACTCAAAAATACATAACCACATGAGTTTCATTAATTCTACTGACAAACACAAATGAATCTTGTCTCTCTTGTCTTGTCTCTCTTGTTTATCATGTCTCTCACATGCATTTGGTCTATCTGTAAAAACAGTTGTATTATTAAAGCTACAGCAAATACATCAATGGTTTATGAAACTTGCATATGGATTTGAGACTATTTCCTTAAACTTTACCTCACAACTAAATACCTGAATGGATGTTTTGTTTAGGGGTGGAAAAAATCCAGCTGAACTGAAACTATAATCGCATATTTACCCACATCTTAATTATACTGCAATAATATCAAAGCCTATATAACATGGGTGGAATTTTTATCACATCTCTGGTTTAGCTACATTTTTTCTCACCCAGCCCCCAGGAAAATATTCATGAGGTAAAACTGACAATACAAAAATAATTATTTGAAAAACATTATAGGAGGTGAGTTGTTGCTTCTCTACTGGATGCCAGTTTAAATTGAGCTAATTTGTTTTACCAGTAGCTTAAGAAAACCCCAGCACAGCGGCACGACAATTATATCCAGGTGCAAGGACTTAATTCAACAAATTCTAGGTGGATCCTTCCAGTCTGCACGGTGGGCCCCATTCTCAGCTGTGGCTAAGAACAGATGCCTTGAAAAGCCTCTGTAAACATGATCCAGTCAGTCTTTGAATAGAGATGTTGAAATGTTTCCAAAAAAAAAAAATTGACTGTGATATTCTTATGACCATAATTCCAACGTACACACCATTGAAGAAAATGACATGGTAGGAATTACTTTATATATGTGAACAAAATACAAAAATAATTTATCCCTCTGGATTATTTTTGCATGTATAAGGCATATATGCATTTAAATTATAAATGTTCCATATAGATTTTAAGAGAATTTATAGCTATAATATATATAGAAAGAGAGAGAGAGAAACTAAAACCATTAATACCAATATACACATTGCGAACAGTTTCTGAAAGGACTTTGGTGATGCTCTAGACTAGAAAAGTGTGGAATGTCAGATGAGGAAAATGAGCCTCTGAAGGATAAATACACATGCCCCAGTTCATGAAGCAGCTTATCTAGAGACAATACTATAGTGTAATTGCCCATAACCTCCCTTTTCTAAATTCATGATTTGTTAATTAAATAAATTTCAGGCTCTTGCCTTATTAACTTTTTAAATAACTTTCTTTAAATTATATTGAGCAAAATAAAAAAAAAAAACTTTCATTATTTCAGTAATGACTATTTTTCCAGCATACTTCTAGGTAATAGCCTTCTCAGAATCTCTTGTTTGTTTTTTCACTAATTACTAAGTTAGAATAGGAAACATTTTCTAACTTCATATTGTAACAAACTGCTTTATTTAAATTACTAAGATACAGATGTGCAGATGTGCATTAGATTTGAATACATTTAAAATTTAGTGCTAATTATTAGTATGGTAAGACCAGCAGGTAAATATTCTCTATGCTCATCTCTATAACCTTCATTTTGTCAGTGTTGCTAAGTCTAAATATATTAATAGATTACTACCAATATTATTCCACATTGGGAATTGTATCATAAGAGACACTTATTTTGCCTACTCTTTCATTTCTCTTTTTACCCCAACCAAGAGTTTTCTAGCAGTCAGTGTTTTTAAAAAACAACTTTTTCTTTAAAACTTCTGATAAGGTCCACATTATTTTTATTTTAAGATATTTTATTTTTATTATGTTTTTATTTTTGTTATTAAACTAAAGACACAAAGCTTTATTTTATTAAGGATAATCTATAAACATTAACAATACTAATTAGAGGTAAGCCAGACAATTTGAATTAAACCATTAGGTAGTGCTTATTCAGATGTAATGTGAATAGTCTGGACATTTTGAAAAACATCCAAATGGGACGCAAATAAAAAACTGTCAAAAATCTGAACCAAGTTCAGTCAGGCGTACAAGACCAGTTCCCATGGACTGAAAGAGAAAATTAAAAGCAGTCAGAGGTCCTGAAAAATCTTAAAGCTAAATAACAACTTTTCTCATCTTTTGCTAGTGGATCCTAAAGATTTAATAGATAGACCGAAATCTCCAGGGCAGAGATTTTAGACAATTTTAGATAAAAATCTAGCAATTTATATCCTCATTATGCCCAATTTCCTCACATGTTAAAAAATAAAGCAATTTGGATGTGATATTCAACTTAAAACAGCAAGATCTTAATTCCACCATGGTATCCCTATCCAAATAATAAACTTTAACTCAAAAGAATCAAGCCTTAATTGCTTTATTGTAAAACATTTAAGTTGTCACATAGAAAGCCAACTTCCTATTTGAGGGAGAAAAGATAGTTGACACTGAGAATATTTTAAAACAACATAATAACATACAGAATATTCAAAAGCAAAGAAAGATATGTTGACAATCATTTCTTTCAACAAATATTTCTTGAACATTAATACATGCTAAGAATCAAAGTACAAAAATACGTAAGAACTAAGTCTGAGCTTGCTGGAACCCAAATATTCATAAAGAACAAAACACTACTATAAACAAAATCATTATACTTTGTTAAATATTTTTATTAAAAATAATTATCTATTATTTTCAAGTTTATTTGAAAATAGTGTGTATATTTAAGCTAGGTTACTTTTAGATGCTGGTGTCATTTTTTTTTTACTCAGGCCAACAAAAATTTATGATTCTATTTCATTTCCTAAATATTCAATGAAGCCTGAGAATCAAAGATGAGAATATTTGGCTCATCAATCAAACTCCAAATAATTAAAATCACTTAAAAAAAAAAAAAACCTTAATATTTTCACATAAGAATTTAAGCAGAGATGAGAGAAATAATTCACATCATCCTGGGGTCCTTATTATCTTATCATAAAACTTATTATGGAACATCAAAGCTGATGAGTGACCTTGAAGGTGACCTAGTACAAATTTCCCATTTATCAGGTCAGAAAACCAAGGCCCAAAGACAATGAGTGACTTGTCAGCTAATTAATGACACAGACTCAAGTCTCTTGTACCTCAGTCTGGAGAACCCCAACAGTGTACAATGCTAAGCCTCAGCTAAGGTTTATTATTATTTTTCCATATGCAAAATATATATACTGAAGTTATTGGTAGTGTAAAGAGGAGTTTCAAACTGCTGAACTTTACAAAATCAAGTTGTGTTGTATGAAAATTGCATGAACATCTACCACCTCCCTCTATCCCAAGTTATAGTGAGCTGCATTTTAGGAAATTTACTCTTGGGGTGCCTGGGTGGCTCAGTTGTTAAGCATCTGCCTTCAGCTCAGGTCATGATCCCACGATCCTGGGATCAAGCCTTACATCAGGCTCCCTGCTTGCTTTTCTCTCTCCCACTCCCCCGTCTTGTGTTCCCTCTCTAGCTGTCTCTCTTTTTGTCAAATAAATAAGTAAAACTAAAAAAAAAAGGAAATTTACTTTTTATTTTGATAAACCCGTGAGATCAACAAAATTTGAATACTAAAGAATATTGAAATTGTTAAAAGTGGTAAGTGACCCAGAATTTCTTAAACATAGATAAGCAGCAAGAAGCTATTGGGGAAAAAAATATCTAGAGAAGGAAGAAGGAAATAATGTTATCTGTTGTAGAAAGTTACTTTAACCATAGCGTCTTTCTACTTGTTAGATAGGATACTGCCCAAATCATGAATCCCTCAATAAAGACAATTAGATATATTTTTAATGACTTTAACTTCTTGAAGTCACTGAAAATCATGTTGCCTGTGTTAAGATAAAAGTGCTACAAATACCGAAAAGTCATACCTGAGAGTAAACACGATGTGTATCCTATTCTTCACACTTTTACTTTTGTATCCCATGGGGTGAAACTATGCAACATTAGCAAAAATAAGTGTCTTATAACTTAAATGAACCTGATGGAGATTATGATAAAACATAGAATACCATTTCTCTACTGAGTTGTTAATATGATTTTTAGCACAGTTTAATAATGCAGTTTAATTTTAGCTTCAAAGAACATTGTTTTTAATTTCAATTTTTTTTCTGCTTATACTTTACAATAGATAATTACAAGTGTAATCATTATTGGTCATTGGCCATTAATTTGTTTCCGCATATGTACCTCAGTGGGCAGTAATTACTGCACAGCCTTCAATAAGATATCATTAACAAAATGAGAAGACCACAGAAAATATGTTAATTACTGTAAGTGCTCCATTGGTTCCTCCCTGGAATAAACAAGTCTAACAATTAAGATCACACTTACTTTTTGCCAGATTATATTATGCAGTGCAAAAAGAAAGGGAAAAAAGGCATTGCTACATAATTTGAAGAAAAGATATTTGGGGGAGTTAATATTATTTCCCTTTAAATTCAAAGCAGCAAATCTAATGACCCAAAGATAGAAAGCAGCTTTTACACCAAGCAGCAATTTCATAAAAGCTCATTGTTAATAATGAAGGAAAAAATTAATTGACTCCTGTATCTTATTACAATGAGAAATATCACAAAATTATGTAAATGTTTTAATATTATTAAACTATTGTAGAGCAAGTTAAATTGATTTCCTATTAGTCCATGTAAAAATAGACCGGAGGATGCTACAAAGGCTCCAATTAAGAACTTACAATATACCAAACTCACTTAGATCATAATTGGTTTTGGTGGCCAGTGTAGAGTTCCAAGTATTTCTGAGCGTGGTATTTACAGGATGTTCTAACCTGAAAGCATAATCAAAATATCTGTCCATTCAGTTCTCCTTGGCTTTTAATCTTCATTCCTCCAGTTCATCCCTCAGAACTTTTTAAGTATGTTAGTCTTTCCTAAGCATTATGTTTTGTGCCTCTTCAGATATACATATACATATATATATATACACACACGCACACACACACACACACATATATGTTTCTCATTGCCGTTCACTTAGGCCTTCCCTGCAACAGGGTTTGCCATGCATCTCAGATCCAAACCCCGCAGCTGTTCCTGCCTTTCTTTTATTGTCCTAAGCAAGGCACATCTCATTTCACCCTCATTCTTCCGCAGTATCAGACCTTTCCAATCTCCCTTCCAACTGCTCCAGCTGTACCTTTTACAGCCCAGCTGTTAGGAGCCTTTTACAGGGACCCTCCCTCCTCCGGACCTCAGGCAACTCCAACCCTCCATTGCTATCCTCTAGTCTTTTTTGACATTTTTTCAGTCCAGTTCAAGTCCTTCAAATCCCCCCGACTTACAAGCCATGTTGAGTCTATTTGGACTTGATTGCAATCACTTCTAAAATTATAAGATCGACTACAAACAATTAAAACTTCTCACACAGTATCATAATCATTAATATTTATGCGGTATAAATTTTTCCTAAGAGTAGGATGTGTGTCCTTTGATAAGATTTGCAAATAGTATTGTCTGGAATAGTAACACCAATAATAACTGAAGTCAAAAGATGACAAGCTAAATAGACCATCATGGTTCATGACAGACTGTTTTCCCATACTTTTTAGAGTACTTACTCAGAAACTGAAACAGCAGGATGTGTTTCCCTTTGAATGATCTGAAGTCTTTTAGCAATAGTGGTAACTCAGAAGCTTTCAAAACTAAAAAACTGCCAAATGCCTCAAAATACAACTAGCATCAATACAAATATAAAACAATCTGATCTCTCCTCTCCTTCAGGACTCTTATGTTTCCGGAGAACCCAGGACTTCCCCCTATAAGAATACTTACTACTTTGAATTGCAGTTTTCTGTTTGCTCGATTGTCTTACCCAGTAGACTATGAAGTCTTAAGGTAAGTGGGCGATGTATCTCATGCACAATATATGCTTGATGAATTAATTGAGTAAATGATCTCAGGTAAGGGAAAAAAACTTTTTGAAGGTAACAAAGTAGTTGTGAGGCAAGTTTAGACTTTAAGAATTTCTAGATACTTTAAAAAGAATATGTGACTTATTTGTTTTTGTTTTTGTTGTTTGTAATTATATTTCTACTCCAAAACTAATCTGCCTATTAGTTTTGAAAACTACTGCATTATTCTTCAAACTTTGACAGGGCCATTCTGAGTATTTAGAGAGTAGAGTATCCATCTAAAAATTTTCAGATTTTACACAACATGCATAAATTTATCTGTTCATAGAAGTGCTTATATGTTATGCTGCACATATATCTACTAACAACACATGTATCTAATAACAAAGACTATATTTCTACTTTGTGGAAATAGCATTTCTATAGAACTACATCTCAAGAAGATACAAGTTCTTACTTTCACTAAAAGTTTAAAAACAAGAATCTAGTTAATGAATTTTGTAACAAACTATTTCCATTTAACACACGTAAACAAATATGGCAACAAATCTAAATCTGAGAAATCCATGACTTTTAAATAAAGCTTAAACCCAAATATAATTTTAAATAATAGAAGGAAAGATAATACTTATCATCGAAATAAAATCAATCTATATGGTTTCAGAGTATATCCAGACATTGTATATTTTTTCAAACATTATATTTTTAAATGAGTGTATAATGGTCATTAGCAACTTGGAAAATGATCATCAAAATAATGAGAAAAAGAAAGCTCCCAAGATGCCTCAAACTTTTATACCTCTTTAAAAGTATTCTTAATGTTTAAAATTAAACTTAAAATATAAGTTGGACTTTGGCTACTATAGGCCATGGGAATTCATAACTTGCAATGACAATAGTCATGTAATTATATATATCCTTTTTTTCAAGAAATGCATGAATCCAAAGCTGAGGCATGATTCTGCCTCTCCATTCATTCCCCAGATTTGTACTCCCTTTACCTAATGTGACTTGTGGTCACCAATACCCAGAAATCATTTTCAACTCATCATCACAATATTTTTTAAGAATAAATTTAAATAACTTAGTTTTTCATCTGAATTAGTTACAGAATTTTAAGAAACACCCTTACCTCTTCTTACTCTTTTCTATAACCATAGTAAAGACCAAAACTTCAGTTATTAAATTGGAGAGAGGCAGAAAATTGAAACTCCCTTTTAGTGTTAAGCATAGAAAGTACTATTTCCCAATAAAAACAACTTTAATTACTTTTCTTTAATTCCCTATAGCAAAGCCAGTCACTTGGTAGATGCTCAACAAGTACTTGATAACTGGTTCTTTAATTCACATTAAAATAAAAAGGATCCTGGAAATACAATTTTCAGCTTCCATCTCCAGACCCCATTACCCAAGAGAAAAATGTCATCAATTGGCACATTCATTGCTGGTGGGAATATAAATGTTTGGAAGCAGTTTAGCAAAGTGCCAAGTCTCTTTTGTTGCTGTTGTTTAAAATGCATACCCTTTAACCCAACGATTCTACTTCTGGGAATTTTTTAGGGAAATTATTAGGTTAGTATGCAAAAGTACAAGCACGTTAGGATATGGCCAACATTCATGAAAACTGGTATGAACCAAAATAGTTAACAAGCAATTGACTTTAAAAAGTACACAATTAGGGGCGCCTGGGTGGCTCAGTGAATTAAAGCCTCTGCCTTTGGCTCAGGTCATCATCTCGGGGTCCTGGGATCAAGCCCCGCATCTGGCTCTCTGCTCAGCAGGGAGCCTGCTTCCCCCTCTCTCTCTGTCTGCCTCTCTCCCTACTTGTGATCTCTCTCTCTCTCTCTCTGTCAAATAAATAAATAAAATCTTTAAAAATAAAATAAAAAGTACAGAATTATAGTATAATCAAATAATGATGATATAAATAACAAGACAAAAGTTTGAGATGCACTCCTCGGTAAACAGAAAATACCACACAGCAGAACGTATGGAACATGAGCCTGTTCACATATGTATATGCGACAGCAAACAAGACGACATACATTAAACTTGCTTCCTCTCCAGCATTTCTTAGTGTAAGCAGAAATGTTAGTTCGCTATCTTATGGTCGGTAACTTATAAACATCACACCGGCCATCCTCTCTCTCTTCCCGCTGGCTGGAGGTTGATGGCCAGGAATCTTCAGGACCAAAGTTATTAATGGCCCTGCTCTGAGTGCCCACATGGAGCAGAGCATGAGGGAGCACTGCCTTCCCCCGTCCCCCACCGCTGGCAAGCCCCCCCAGAGTAAGAAATAAACTGCTGTGTTCAGCCATTAATATTTTAGAACTCTCTATTTCACCAGTTGTGACGTCCTACTATTATTCATGGAAAGAGTAAAAAATCTACATATATCAAAATGTTAATAGGGGGCACCTGGGTGGCTCAGTGGGTTAAAGCCTCTGCCTTCGGCTCAGGTCATGATCTCAGGGTATTAGGATCGAGCACTGCATCAGGCTCTCTGCTCAGCAGGGGGCCTGCTTCCACCCCCCCCACCCCCCCACCCCCCGCCTGCCTTTCTGCCTACTCGTGATCTCTCTGTCAAATAAATAAATAAAAAGTTAATAGTAATAGCGATTCATTTTTATATCATATATTTTTCTTGCTTTAACACCTATTTTGTAATAATAATTTTTTTGACCTCTAAAGCTATGATTTCTAAATATGGAAAGATGAGTGTCTGTCTTTCATTACTATAATAGGTTTATGCAATATAAGGGAAGTACAGAATTTCACTAATGCCTCCTAAATTATGTGATGTTCTGGTGTGATCACATTCTTCAGAAAATAATTTAAGCATAAAATATAATTAGTTGCTTTCTAGGGACATTTTTCTTTGGTTAATGTCCTTAAGAAAAGCCACAAATTATCCTCTTAACTGTTGCATTATAATATGGAGTGAGCTCTACTACAAGTCCATTTTCACCCCTCAAGTCCTGAACAAATTAAATACCACCCCACACCATCTTTCCAACATCTCTGCACTTGACTGGATCATTCTGACTAAAGCATGTCAGACCTGACAACTTAAGCTCTTAGAATAACTTTAACTCAGTTTTTAAGCCCTCTGACATACCAGTCAAAACTCTGTTAATGTGATTTACAGTTAAACATAAAAACATCATTAAAATAATGATAAAAGGTTAAGGCCTCGAGCTACAAATGCAGAGAAGAGAAGGCCATGCTGTGCTCTGGAGCTCAGTGAGCCTTGCTCAGCCACCTCTGCCTGGGCTAGGGGGCTCAGAGGGTCTTCTGTCAGGAGCAACTCAGCGAGAGCCAAACAACATCCATTTTAGTATTTCAGAGCATTTATGGCCTGGACATAAAAGCATGCTAACACTTGCCTTGATTTATAAAAAGCAAAACAAAACACTGCACTTTGTCTGATTCATACTTTGCCTTTCTTTGCACAAGACTTTTACACTTTACTCATCTTTGTACCCATTCTACAGATGAGAAAATTGCATCTGAGTTCAGGTCAGCGTCACAAGCTTATAGAAAACAAAGATGTAACCCTTTCACCTCCACCACCATAGTCCATCTCAGGCAGCCTTTTCCACTGTTTTCCTTCTCTTTCTTCCATTAAATCCTTCCCAGTGAAATAAATCGCACAAATTTGAGTTCTTGTCCATGCAAATGCCTCCTGAGAACCTCTCCCATCCTCCTTCCCCCCCACCTGTAACATTTTAGTGCGTAGATTGACTTAAATTGTCTGTTTCTCTTCAAAGATTTTCCTACAGTTACTGGGCTGGATTCTTATCATCCAAAATCTTTCATCCCTGTAGGTCTGTCTGGAAGTCACAATATAATCTTCAACCAGACTGTGATTCCTCAAAGAAAAAACATGTGCCATATCCAGCCTG
Organism: Procyon lotor; assembly: GCA_028646535.1. NCBI lineage: Eukaryota > Metazoa > Chordata > Mammalia > Carnivora > Procyonidae > Procyon > Procyon lotor. The sequence continues at coordinate 13,328 of JAQQSY010002850.1, forward strand.
GTTTCCCCAGATTGTAACATAATGCTAGGCTTATTATAAGTTCTCAAAAATAAATTTATG
>JAQQSY010002851.1:0-13387 GCA_028646535.1 Procyon lotor
AAAAGTTTTCTGTCCTGAATGGCTTACCATACCTACATCTTGTAAGGGCTTATCTCTTCCTTCTGCAATGTAGGGAGTTCCGAACAATAGAAGCTTCTGGTTAGTTGGGTTTTAATTACTCAGAAGATAAAAAGTCTCTCCCACTTTGCCTTCTGTCACTTTTCTCTACAACTTTCCCACCACATCAGACCCACTTTGCACCAGAGGCAGAGAAGGACAAGCTGACCCGGCCTTTTGAGCTGGAGGAGTCCGCACTCAGGCTGCTGGCTCTGCTTCCAACCTGCTGCTGCTAAGCACACTGGCCTCCCTAGCCAGGAGGAGCAGACAGTGTTTCCAGGTCCAAGCCACTGATCACATCTAAAGTGTTATGCTTGAAACCCGGAGAAAGGAGGAATGGACTTATTGGAAAATGTGTTTTCACCATAAAACTTCTGAGAGAGTATAAACTGTAAACTAGCTAACATTTTTCCTCTGGACAGCTGGTCAGATATAAAAGTGAGCTGGTGAGAGCTCTTGTAAATGTGATTTCCTTGGCAGAGCAACTGCAGAGCACAAACAGCTTTAGAAATACTAACAGCTGACCAGCTTAAGGAGATAACCTCTGTCTTTTATTTTGCTGGGGGCTGCATGCAGTCTGGAGTGGGAAACCGTCTTCTAGAATGACACAAGGGTTGGATTTTGAAGCTCCCATGTCTACAGAAAATTTTCTTGTTCAGGGATTCCGTGGTTTTAGCAGACTGGCTTTCGGCAACTGCTGTAAAGGGAAAGACACTATATCTGTACTGTCGGAGATTTGTAGAATCCTCGGCAGTTCACCAAATATCATGGCAATAAGGACTGTACAGATCAATGAATGGTTCTTACATTAGAAATAGGGGACATGAAAAAAATAATGATGGCCAGGCTCCAATCGTACCAATGAAAATAGAATCGCTGAGGGTGGGGCTTTGGCATTCATAATTGTATAACCATCCCAGGTCACTCTAATGTGGTTAGCAGTGTCTTGGAGAATATTAAGAATGGGAAGCATGGTATGGTGGAAAAAGCTAGAGACGCGGAACATGCTAGTTCTCCATTTACTAGCTGTATGACTATGGATCAGAAACTCCATCTCTTTAATGTGTGGTTTCTTCATTTGTAAAATGAGGATAAGAATCTTCCTCTCCCTTATAGAGAATTTTAAGTCTCAGAAGTGGTCCTCGGAAAGCACTTTGCAAATTATGACACGATCAAATATCAGCTCTGAGGTTATTCTGACCCTGGTTCGAACACACAGAAGTGTCATATAAGACAACAAAGCAATCCTGCCCTCCTGACAGCTAAAGTCTCTGGATGGCCAGAGAAAAAGAAAAGCCAAGGAAATGATTTCCAAGGTATAATTATTATGGTCACCAAAACTCAAATGGCTGCCTCTTTACAGGACCAACCAAGAGAATGAAATTCCAAGAATGGAACCTCTGGAAGGAGTAAGAAGTGAGAAAGAAGATTCAGGAAGAAGGAATTCATGAGGACTCCATGGTCTTCCTAAAATCCCACCCCAGAAACTTGCATATTTTGTGTGAGTTTAGATCAGCCTTACTGTTTGAGTATTGGATTCATGCTATGATGGAGGTAAACTGCCTGGTACAGAGCAGACACTTGAATGTCAATGGAATATTGTTTGAAGTCTCAGTATGAAGAAATCTTCTCATTAAAAGGTTGTGTCTAGGGACTCCTGGGTGGTTCAGTTGGTTAAACCATTTGTTTTCAACTCAGGTCATGATCCCAGGGTCCTGGAATGGAGCCCAGCATCTGACTCCCTGCTCGGCAGAAAGCCTGCTTCTCCCTCTCCCTCTGCCTCTCTCCCCTGCTTGTGCTCTCACTCTCTCTCTCAATAAATAAATAAAATCTTAAAAAAAAAAAAATGTTGTGTCTATGTATGGAGGCACAATTTGAACCCTACAGATATAAAGATGTGGAGGAAAGAAGGACGTGGGGCCAAAGGTCTGGCCACAAAGGCTGGATCATTAAGTTATTATTAGCCACCATCCCAGGGACTGTCCAGGACAGAGGACAGTATCTGTCTAAAGCCCTCTTTACCCAGTAGACCTAAGGCCTTAGTCTCTAAGCATAATCTGCTGGGTTCCTGGCAATTACTATGCTCAAATTGGTGTTAAGGAATCATAATCACAGTAGGAGCAAATAGAGATCAAGGAATCCTGGAGGAAGGCTTCAGGAGGAGATGGAGTCTGAGCTCAACTGAAGGTGGACAGGATTGAACAAGTCCAACAAAGAGGATATGTTAATAAAGCAAACAGCATGATTAAAGGGAAAGCTGGAGGCCCAAATAAATGAGACAACATTAACTGTCATCTGTTCTCAGGTAAGAAGGGCCCACTGCCATATCATAAGGGATGAGAGCAGTCCCAGGACAGGTCAGTGTGACACTGTGTGAAACTGAAAGTTCAGTGTGAACTTTCTTTACCAAGTTCCTGAGTGTAGATGATTTCCAGTAAAGCTGATTGGAGGGATCCATGTTTTTAGTCGAGAAAACAAATAACTTTCTATTGAAAAGTCATGGACTTATTATCCATTCATTCGAAGGCTACTTGTCCCACGAGTACTGGGTTTTGGAGGAGTTTGGGTTTGGGGTTTTTGAGGGGCTTTTGTACTTGTTTTTAGCATCTTCTGTGAATGAGGCTCTGTGCTAAATAATGAGGACTCAGTGCTGGACAATTCATGATCCCTTCCTCCAAGGAGCTTCCAACAATCTTGCCTCTGAGAAAGCACTGGGACAGTCTGGGTGACCTTAGACAATTGACTCACCTTCTTGAAGCTGTGGATTTTAAATTTTTTAAGTGGGGTAATATTTATAACCACTTCATAGGGTAGTTAAGAGTATTTAATAGGATAATGAATATAAAGTACTCAGCAAAGCGCCAAGCACATAATAAGCACTCTATAAATATTAACTATTGTTATTCCTGACCCACGTCATTGGGCTTGGTCAAGGCAAGAAAATGGGAGGAACAGGTATTCGCTGGTGCCGAGCCCACTGTTCGCACTCAACCAGCAGGCTCTCCCAACCAAATGAACATGCATTTGGCTGGATTCCACAACTCCAACCTTACAAGTTCAGTTTCTAAGCTTCTCCTGGAGAGCAGCTCTCACAGAGTTGATGAAATGTGACTGGTCATGCTTATATTTAAAGCCAACTACGCCCCTGCCATATGCCTGACATATGTGCTCCCACCATAAGCAACCGTGTACAGGGGGAGGGGGGAAGGAAAGAAAATGACAGTTGTTGCCTTTCCAGCGAAGAGGATGGGGGTAACCTACAACGCAGACTTTGCCATTTACAAGAAGTAAAAGGAGCCCTTGGAGTCCTCAGGCTGGAGAGTTTCCACTTGGACCCAGCAGCTGTGGGCCAGATGGTCGCTTGTGGGCAAACCCAGGCTGGGAACCTAAGCGTGGCTTGTGATGATGAGGAGGACGGAATGCAAAACAAAACTTGCTTTCCTTTGGAAAATATTGCCTCAGCTTGCTGAGGGACTTTACCTCATCGGTAACCACAGTCAAGTGAGGGTGATTAACAAGAGATGGTGAAGATGAGTCTCTCCCTGCTTGTCCTCAAACAAAGAGAGCTTGTGGACTCCTGCAGGGCTCTTATTTCTGGCAGTGAGGCAGGTAATGGTTAGGATTTGGTCTTCGATGATTCAGGCACAAAATGATTTTGGGATTCAGTATCTTTGGTGCTCTGAGATTTGGCCTCCTTCGTGGAAAAGTTCTTTTGAGAGATGAAGGCTTTTTCAAGGCTTGCATTTTTGGCCTTACCTTATTGATGCAGTTCCTTTATCTGGGAGCTCTTCAAGGCCAAGGACCACAGTTTAGCAAGTTTTGCAAGGCTGGCACTATGTGTGCAATAAATGGTGCATGTGCATCTGTGTTTGTGGGTGCATGTGCTCACGTGTGTGTGTTGAGGGGCAGGGAACAAGAGAGAGGGAGAGAGAAACAACAAAATGAAGGAGAAGGGAAAGAGGAAGAAGGCATATGAGAAAGAGGAGGAAAGAAGTAAAGGGATGAAGATCGCACATAGACCAGGAGCCATGGAAGCCAGGTGGGGCACAGAACTCTCAATCGATGTGAATACAGACGGTCTGACCTAACGATGGGTCTACTTAATGATTTTTCGACTTTAGGGTGGTGAGAAAGCAAAACACACTCAGTAGAAACCACGCCTGGAATTTTGAATTTGGATCTTTTTCCAGGCCAGCAGTATGCAGTATGATCCTCTCTTACGATGCTGGGCAGTGGTAGCCTCAGCTCCTAGTCAACCACACGATCACAAGGGTCACCAGCGATGCACTCTTGACCATCTGGACCCACACAATCATTCTGTTTTTTACTCTTAGTACAGTATTCGATAAATTACCACAGACATTCCACACTCTTTATAAAATTGGCTTTGGGTGAGATGACTTTGCCCAGTTGTTAACTAATGTAAGTGTTCTGAGCATGTCGAAGGTAGGAGAGGCTAAGCTATTAAAGAATTTTCCATTTGGGATATTTTCAACTTAAAATGGGTTTAACAGGATATAATCCCATCATAAATCAAGGAGGTTTCATTCTCTTCAACAGATGATTGAAGAGCAACCAGACAAATGTTCCTCCCAGAAAATACCAGTGTGATGACCACTGTACAGACATGAGTTTCAGGACCTGGGGGAAATGGATTGGAGAACAAGAGGAAAATCCTGAATGGGCCTGAGCTTTCCATCTGAGTTGACCAAGATCACCCGGAAGTGACAAGGTCAAGTGACCTCTGGCAAATGGAATAGAGAGGGTCAGGAGAGAAAGATCAATTATAGGAAAAATAGGGTTTTTTTTGTATATGTGAAATTTTAACATCAGCTGCTTGCTGTGCAAAATGTTTCACTTTAATTCATTTGGACAAGTATTTGTTGAGAGCCTGCTGGATATCTAAAAAGCCATATTTTTCCCATGTGCAGGCTTGTTTTTTGTTTTTTTGGGTTTTTTTTTTTTGCTCTGAGTTAAGAATTAATCAGGGGCTCTCTCCATGGTGATTCAAACATCCACTTTTCTAAAGGTAGAGTGTTGAGGATACAATCTCTCAAATGCCTTCCAGCTATGAGAATGATGATTTCAGGGTTTTGTATCATGATGATACCCATGTATCTCCATCATACTTTTCAACTACCAAGTATGATACTGGGATTATCAACCCTTTACTAAAGAAGAGGAAAAACAGAGAGCAGAGAGCTTAATAAACAACTTGCTAAGGACAGATACTTGATAGCAAAATAAGAACCCAAATCCTCATCTTCTCATTGCCTGCCTACTTCATTATAGCTGCTACTCATGGGTCCAGTTAATGGGTTTGGTTTTGCAAGTTCAGATTTTTTAACACTTCAAAGATTATTGGGTTCTAGCAGATGAATTTGTTGAACTCATTCACAAAAAACTAACTTCACCTGGGTTGAGAAGAAGAAATCCCCGGTTCTAGAGTGAGGGACAATTATCTGCCCAGGAGACTCGAGTTATCTGGAAAACACGAAACAGAGAATATGTGTGGTTTTATGTGTGCGCATGTGCACGCCTGCATTTCTTTTTGTCTTTCCACTTACTGTGAGAAGTGCACTAACCTGACTGAAAACTTGGCTGTTTTTTTGAAGCAGTGACCAAGAGGGATCCAGAGTGCCTTAGGTCCTGCTATTAAGACTGCATACTCATTGGGGCACCTGGATGGCTCAGTTGGTTAAGTGTCTGACTCTTGATTTCAGCCCAGGATTGAGCCCCAAGTTAGTCTCCCTGCTCCTTGGGGCATCTGCTTGAGATTCTCTCTCTGTTTCTGCCCCCTCTCTAAAATAATAAATAATTCTTTAAAAAAAAAAAAAAAAGACTGCATACTCATTACTCTACTTTGGGTTCCTGGTGGAAGGGCCAATATTTTCCTTGGTTGTCTTGTGCTGGAAAGGCTATTTTATTTAATGGGAGGTCTAGTTATGACGAGATCTGCTTTGCCATAGGTTGGGGTGGCCAGTTGTTGTTTTGGACCCTTGGCATATGCTGGGGCAAGTAGAGGCTGAAGTCAATAAGCCTTTCTCTATGGCATGGGGGAAGGAGGCAGGCAACCCCTCTTGGTCCTAGATCTTTGTGTGCCCAGGGAGTCACAGGCCTGGGGTGCACTGCTCTTTTAGCTAGCAGAAGCAGTAGGCAGACAATGGTAACACACATTTGTGGTTTGAGTGACAAAGCAAAGCAAAAGAAAGAAAAGAAAAGTCAACCAAGGAGATATATTATATATATATATTAGTGTAAGGACAAAAAATCTGAAGTGGTATGAATATAGCCAATGTGTTCATAAAATGCTGGTTTAAACTTAAATGGGACTCCTTATCCTAAGATTATTTAGAGGGTATTTTGGTTTTTTAAAATAATTATTTATTTATGTTTTTACAGAGACAGTACGAGTGGAGAGAGGAGCAGAGGAAGAAGGAGAGAATCTTCAAGCAGACTCTGTGCTGAGCATGGAGCCCAGTGCTGTGTGGCACGGCCAATCACAGGACCATGAGATTGTGACCTGAGCTAAGATCAAGAGTCAGTAGCTTAACCAACTCAGCCACCCAGGTGCCCCTACTTATAGTTTTAATATGCTAATATTACTATCAGAGGAATAAACCATTTACAACATTTTCCAAAGGTACATGACCATAAAATGCCATTTCAAGAAATATCTACAAGTTTTCATTTTAAGAAAGAGAAGCATAGACTAGAGGTGTTGAAAATTGAATATTTTCAAACAGTGGTTCTGTCAAGTTAGAGGAGACTCATAAGTTGTCCTTCTCTCCAGGGACAAAAGGACTGTGCCTAGAAACCACTGTGCCCCTCCCTTGAAGAAATTGAAAATACACTGGTATATTTTTGCATATATCAGTATGCAAAAATGGATTCCCTGTATTTTATATACCATACTAGCTGCTGCTTTTCTCTTAATATACTATCCTCCTGTGGACCCTGTTGTGTGGTTTACCATTTTGTTTACATCAGCTACAATTCCTTCATGCTGTGGTGTTAACAAATAATAACAATATAAATGATTTTTTAAGTGAGATAATTTATTGAGTGTTTATTATTCATGACACACTACACCAGGCACTTTATATGCACCATTAATGAGTTCCTCTAGTGGTTACTATTTTTTCCCATATTAGAGAAGAGACCAAGGCTCAGAGAAGTCAAGTCACTCTCCCAAGATCACACAGTTAGGAAGGGATACATTTGGAATTCTAACCCGATATGTTTAATGAAGGTACCTGGTAGTTAACTAGAATGATATTCAACTTCTCTATCTCTTGATCAACTTGACTGGGCCTGGGAGACAGCTAAATGTTATTGATGAAGACTGTGAACATGCCCATATATTCTGGTCTAGCCCTCAAAGTTGGAGGCGGAGAAGCTTCTGAAATTTAGGGTAAAAGTATCCATTATGCTACACAGCAACAGCTAGAATTATTTCCTAGAATCATAGAGATTTGAGAAGGGAAAGACAGTAAAAGTGGCCAAAAACATGTGTCTAGAATTAGCCAAATGCCAAACTTAAGGGACCACCAAAAGCATATTGGAAAGGTGGTAAGAAGAGGTCTTCATTAATTTACACATCCCCAAACCCATTAGAGTAGACTCATATGCAGTGACCATATGTTCTAGACCAAAGTTTGGTACAGGAATCTCACAGACTTTTTTTTCTTCTCAGTGAATTGACTTTTTTGCAGTCTATAAGGTTATGAACATGAAATTATTAAGCATTCTCTTTTGTGTATGTACATAAGCACATACGTATGTACGTTCCAAGCCACTTTTATAAAAAGGATTTAAAACACCCATTTATTTTTTAAACATGTGCTAAAAATAATAAAATTATATGAAATCTGAATCATCACCTTTCTATACTATTTACAGTCCCTTATATAATAATTAGCATTCAAATGTTCTCTTGTTTCCTAAAGTATATGTTTGATCAACTGTTTTTAATTTTTACAATAGTTTGTTGCTAATAATTAACCAAAAATAAACCAAAAATTCATGGATTTGGAATTTGGGCTTGTATAATTTTAAGTATAACTATCCTGGAACTATATGATATCTAATAAGCAGCATAGATGCCATGGATATGAAAGGTATCAGATACCCCTCCTGCTCATCAGAGAGCCTTCAATCTTTTCCCCTTTTAGGGATTGTTTCAGCTGCAGGGAGCCAGCCTGTCCAAAGTCATTCCTTTCCTGGGAGACCTCAAATTCAATGACTCATCAGGTGAGGGATAAAGCCATTTCAGTAGGGACACTCCTGATGGGCCATTTTAGATCCAAACCTCACCATAGGGTGGCCAACACTGTCCCTGAGAAAATGACATGGTGATATTGTAGCTTCATCTTTCCCTCCCTCTAATCCTGGGTTTTTGTTTTGTTTTGTTTTGTTTCTTTTCCTTCCACAGATTTTGATACTAAGAGCACCTCATAATAGATGTGTCAGCCTCTAAACTCTTTATCAGAGTGTGCCTTCCAGAGAACTCAACCTATGACTTAAAAGTAGAACATGAAGTTCTTTTTTTTTTTAAAAAAAGATTTTATTTATTTATTTGACAAAGAGAGAGATCACAAGTAGGCAGAGAGAGGGAGAAGCAGGCTCCCTGCCGAGCAGAGAGCCCGATGCGGGGCTTGATCCCAGGACCCTGGGATCACGACCTGAGCTAAAGGCAGAGGCTTTAACCCACTGAGCCACCCAGACACCCAGAATATGAAGTTCTTAAGGGCAGGGATATTTGGCCATCTTGCTCACAGATACCAATCGGTTCCCAGTGCCTAGAATGGTCTCTGGCAAATAATCAATTCTTACTAAATACTTCATTATATACAACTTCATCTGCGTGATGCCAAAGAACAAAATAAGATAATTGTAGAAACAGTGTTGAACTTCCAAACCAAGAGCCCCCCGACAGTTTTTACCATAAACCAACTGACGTAGAGAAGCAGAACTATAGAAATAGCATATACAGCAACTGCATTCATTGTTGCAACATTTATGGAGGGCCTACTATGTGTCAAGCACTAGGTGGGGGGGGGGGAGATAAAGAGAAAAAAACACTTTTTCTCAAGAAGCTCACCCATATATTAGTAGAAAGAAATCGAGTCATCAGTGATGACACCATAGTGACAAGTACAAGGACAGTGAACACAAGAGGCTATCAGAACATGTGAGAAAAACAAACAAAACAGTAAATCCAACCTTAGAGAGAATTCTTCTCAGAGAAAGTGAGTGGGTCATTTGATAGAACACTACATGCTGTTAAGGGCACAGATTGAAGTCCGTCAATCTGGGTTCAAATCCCAGCATTACACTCCAGAGACAGTAGGCAGACAACTTATTTTTAACCTCTGCCATACTAATCTTTAAAATCGGAATATTTAGAGTATTATAAGGGCTACATGAGTTGGCGTCTGTGAAGCATTGAGAACATATCTCTCCAATAGTAAACTCTCACTGTGAATTGAAGAGATTCAATTAAAATGGATAATAGGATTAGCCCGTGGGGAATCACAGAGAGATTAGCAAGTACAGAAGCCAGAGATGTGAGTGAATCTGGAGCCTTCAGGGACCTGGAGGTCACTTAGTATGTTTAGGACAATGGGGGACAAGGGTGTGAACCAAGAAGGAACCAGAGAGAAAAGCAGGTGGGTAGAGGGGAAGGCCTTGATGGAAGCCATCTCCCCAAAGCAGATGCAGGCCCACCAGGCTTAGGTCATAAATTTCTACAAAGGGAAGGTCTGTTGAAGGGTCCTAGTGCTTAATGTCTAAAAATTCCTCCGAAAACTTTGGCCCAAGTCCGAAACATTCAGCAGCTATCACAGTCACCTGAACATTGGAGCTTCTGTGAACGAGTACATAGAATCTATCTGCTAAAGAGAATGTGAAACTTCCCTTTCCATTGAATTTTCTTTCCTTCTCTGAAGGCAATCATTCAGTGTGAGGCCACTAGTGTCTTTGAGGAAAAACGTGGTATCTGGAGTATTTCATTTTACATGTTTGTATATTTCTGTGAAATCAGTAGATCAGTGTCAAAACGTTCTGGGAATATTTACTTAACCCCGGATATTTTAAGAGGTTCAAAATGTTGGTTTCAGAAATGAGGAGTAACTACTGACTACCGTGAAGGGGACTTCCTTCTTACTTGGTCTTGTCTTGATTGCATCTGCATCCCATTTCCTCCTTGCAAAAAGCAAAGAAGAGTGTATTAGTCTGCTCTGCTCAAGCTGCCATATCAAAATACCACAGACTAGGTAGCTGAAACAACAGAAATTTATTTCTCACAGTTCTAGAAGCTGAGAAGCCCAAGATCAAGGTGCCAGTCCACTCAGTTCCTAGTGAGGTCTCTCTGGCTTGCAGCTGGACCACCTTCTTGCTACATCCTCACATGAGATTTCTTCAGTGCGTGCAGAAAAAAAAAGAGGGAGAATGGGAGGGGGTAACAAGACGGTCCTCTGGTGTGTCTTCATATAAGGACACTGATTCTATAGGATCAAGACCCAATCTTTTGACTTCATTTAACTTTAATTACTATTGTATGGGCCTCATCTCCAAACACAGCCACACTGGGGTTAGGGCTTCAAGATATAAATTGGGGGAAGGGGGGAACAAACTTTCAGTCCATAAAAAATATGCTCCCATGATTCCCTCTTAAGTGCTCTAAAATGCTAGGAATTTCTAGTTAATAATGGGCTGAGTATAATCACAGTTAAATAAACATTTTCTGTGGTTGGCTTTAACTTCATCTAGCAAACAATTAAGCTCTGACAAATATGGATGACCCAATCAGTGTCCAGCACACTGGTGAAGGATACAGTAGACATATCAACACTATAAACAACCTTGTCTGTGAGCTTCTTATGTGTTTTATCATTTTGCCACAATCTAAAACAGATAGCAAATCACTGTCTTGAAAAAAAACATAGCAGTTGGACAGAAACGGCTATGTTCATTTTTCTAAATAAATAGATTATACAATCCATTTCCAAGGAAGATCCAGAAGGATTTTATGATTCATGAATTTTCTTGAGAATTGGACTTTTACATTTTGATAGAAAGTCCAACATCCTCCTGAGCCCCCAAAACAGGCCAAAGCCATCTTTATTCTGCCTTCCCAAGTCTTCTGGATTCACTTAATGAGGACCACTTTCACTGAATGAGATAGAATCCTTGTCATCATCTGTGAGATGACACTGAAGCAGAAGCAGGAAAGACATGAAATGAGCCGGTCCTCCTGCAGCAAAGTAAAAACTCAAATTCCTCTCTCCTGGCCAGGGCATGTTTGTGCATTGAGCAATTCCTTGTCTGACTAATCCAAGGCAAGAATCCTTTGCTCCTTGTGGAAATGAAAGGACAAGACTTTCAGGTTTGTTTTTGAACACAGACTGGGACGCAGAAGGATTCCAGGCATTAGGCAGTTTTTTCAGCAGAAAAACATTTGGAGAGATGTCAGGGTGGAGGCCATTTCCACTTCAAACTGCATTTCAAGGCTAATGGTTAAAGCATAGATTCAGAAACTATTGCTTCAAAATGCACAAGCCTGGCTGAAATTGTTTGAGCTTAGTGTCTCTTCTCTGCCTTTCAAATATTTCCACATTCTTATTGTTTCGCTCTTTATCATTCCTGTCTCTCTTCTCTTTCCTGTTTCTTTCCTTGCTTTCTTTTTGTCCCTTTTTCTTTATCTTTTCTTCTTTCAATTAGTCTTCTTCTTGACCATTCCTTTCTTCCTTCCCTGTCATCAAATTGTCAACAGTGTCTTCCCTTACTTTCTTTTTCTTTTCTTTGTTTACTGCTTCCCTCTTTCCTTCCATCATAATTCCAGCAAAGTTTGTTTCTAAAACCAAGTGAAAGCCAGCCCAGACAATGCTTTAATCAACCATGACTGTGCTAGATCCCTATTAACTACAAAATCCTAGCACTTCAGGATAATCAAGAGAACTATGAGTCTCTAGTCTTTATTTTTGTCAAGGAGGGAAAGAGATAGATATGCCATTGAGACATGAGCAAGAGAGAAAGAGGTGGTGTACGTTCCCTTCCTTCCTTTCTTCCTCATTCTTTACTTTTTCTACCTCCACCTCACAATTTTCTCACTATAACCATTCTCCAAGATGAGTACCGAGGATATTGCTAACCCACGTTATAGATCAGAAAACTAAAACCCTGAGGGACTATTTAGTTCAAGGGTGGCATAGTGACCCTATTCAGCCTCCTCATGTGAAAGCTGATGAACAAGCCCTTCCACCATCCCACCCCCAGCCATAGTGATGCAAATGATTCCAACATCTCAATCAATCATTTGAGCAAAATAACAGAAGAATAATCCTAAAATAACCCCCACCAAGAAACACAGATATAGATTCATAAGTCATTCACTGCTTGCTTCTACGTGTGCTAGGAGTTTAGACACAACCATGGATAAAACTAATCCACATTTTATTTAGTAAGTTATAGTATTAAAGTAGGATTTTTTTCTTATTTGTCATATAGTCTAAAAATATGGTATTTGCAGTCAGGCAGATCTGGATTCCAATCTTCACATAACTTCTTAATGGTTGTGTGACTTCAGACAATTAATTATTATCACTAAGTCTTCAGTTCTTCATAAACTAGAAATAATTACTATCTTCAGAATGGGTATAATTACAAAAGTAATATGTTAACTAGGATGTCTGACACTAGAGATAATAAGTTACAATAAGTACAGAACTGGATTGTAAAGATGTTTGCACAATTCCATAAAATGTACTAAAAATTGGTGAATTGCACATTTAAAATGATTGAATGTAAATTGTACTTCAATAAGGCTATATATAAAGCTATGTACGTATACATATGTATGCAGGCAGACATGAAGCCACCAGGTAGGCAGAAGTATTTGTTTTAAGATTTTATTTATTTGACAGAGAGGAGAGAGACCACAAGTAGGCAGAGAGGCAGGCAGAGAGAGGGGGGGAAGCAGGCTCCCTGCTGAGCAGAGAGCCTGATGTGGTGCTTGATCCCAGGACCTGAGATCATGACCTGAGCCGAAGGCAGAGGCTTTAACTCACTGAGCCACCCAGGTGCCCCAAGGCAGAAGCATTTTAATCAAGAGAGGAATCAAAGTTTTGCTGGTCAGTCTTTAATTCATGCTAAGAATTTTGGATGCAATCTATGAGAGAGTAAAGAAAATTAAATGCTTTTGAGTCAAAGGCAAAAAAAAAAAATTGAAGTGTGCCTTATTGATGAAGGCAAGAAGAGCAGCTGGAAATCTACCGCCAAACCACACTAGAGGTGATAAGGACCTGCCAAGCTAGAAAAGGGAGCAGCA
>JAQQSY010002852.1:0-13387 GCA_028646535.1 Procyon lotor
TTGAGGTCTTTGATCCATTTTGAGTCTATTTTTGTGTGCGGTGTAAGGAAATGAGCCTCCATTTTTTAATTGTACCTCATTAATAGGCTTTTTGATTTTGACTTGCTTAGATTTTATTTCTCCAGAAATGGATTCTCTTAATATCTTCTATGCTTTTTTTCAAGCCCAGCTAGTATCTTTATAATTGTCATTCTGAACTCTAGTTCTGACATCTTACTAATGTCTGTGTTAATTAGGTCCCTGGCAGTCAGTACTGCCTCTTGTTATTTTTTCTGAGTTGAATTTTTCCATTTTGTCATTTTGTCCAGAGAAGAACAGATGAATGAGAGAACAAAATGCTAAAAGGGTACTCCTCTCCCAAATTTCTCCAATGGTAATATCTGACCATTGTATATTATCAAAACTTGAAATCTATCTATTATCTATCTATCTATCATCTATCATCTATCAATCTATCTCTCTCTCTCTCTCTCTCTCTCTCTCTCTCTCTCTATCTCTCTATCTATCTATCATCTATCTATCTAATCACTGATGGACTTGGTTATGGAAAGATTAGAAAATTTTCTTCTGAATGCTTCTACTTGCTTAGTGAAATAAAATATCCAGATCATCAGCTCAGAGGAAAAAGGAATAGGGAAGCTGTTAGGGATCTGAAGATAGAAGAGGAAGGTATGAAATATTAATCTCATATGGTTGAAAGTTAATCAACAAAATAGATGCAGTAGGATTCAACTTGTGAGTTGATGTTATAAATATAAATTGAAACCAGTCAGCATGGTTCATTTTTGTTTTCATTTTCATCTTTTTTCTAGTCATGCTCAGCTTATCTGGTACGTATAGAGTAGGTAGAGAATTTGGCTTAATCAGAATTGGGGTTTTGTCAGGCAAGAAATATGGAACAAGGGAGGACCAATGGAATTGAAGCTGGGTGGGAAGGAGAGATCATTGTAATGGACATTGGGATCCACTCTGGGTAAAAAGAGAGCCCATAAGGCAATTATCAAGGGCAAGAAAAACAAAATAAAACAGAACAGTTGAGGCATTGAATTACCAATACCACTAGAAAGAATTGTTAGAAATGTAATATTGGAGTATACAAGCTAGAGAGAGGGAAGATGGTGCTTACAGAGTAGAAAATTTAAAATCAAAATTTCAAAGTTATTGGAAGTAAAGGGATGAAGAAACTGGAAGGGCAAAGTCTTAGATGAATTTTCTGCTTGGATATTAATGTTGCAATCAATGAAGACAGTAAACCATGAAATAAATTATTCAAAATATAAAGGGGATGACCAGGAGGTTAAGTATATGACTATAAAATGGAGAAGTGGCTAATGGTACAGTCAAGTATGTGCTTCTACAAAGCTGTGGTTTGGGGATGTGGGAGGAAAGAAAAGTGGTCTAGAATTGATTGTGAAGAGCATGGTGGGAACATAAACCATTAGTTTACATATTAATTAAACAAATTTTTATTACTTTTCCAGTATGATCCAAACTCTATTTAGGTACTAAGAACACATTAGTTAATAAACCATGAGGACCTCTGGTAGGTGGCATTACTGTTAGCACTCCAAATAATTTTAACTTTTACTATTTTATGTAGATGAGTTAATATATGATGTTGTGTGCAAAACTCTAAAGTACATTTTATTTATGCACCTCAGAGATAGAATCTACATGCTTTTCATGCTTAATATTTATGAGGAGATATAAATCTTTGGAGAAGGATTTTAAGAGGAAGGATGTAGAGGCTCCATTAAAAAGGGGGTTTGATCTCAAGGGAGATTAGTTTAAGGAAGAAGATGAAGAATACATTGATGATGTTGAGGATATAGAATATTTTGCTGATAACAGGTATTGAATTCCAAAGCATACAGTGGGAGATCAGAGGTAAATGAGAGATTAAGTCTGATTGATGGATATATGGACAATATCTAGAATATAATAGCTGGCTTATTGTGGTGATCCAAATAAACAGGGCTGTTAGTCTAATGGGATTAATCCTAATAGCTTCTAAAGGAACACTGAACAATCTCTTCCAATTTGGGGATTGAATCCTTAGGGAAATTGTAGTGGTAAGAATATGAATATAAACAATAAGAGCCATGATAATTCAGATAATAAAGAGTTAATTTCTTTTTGGAGATATTGCTGAAAGCTTCAAGTCTAGGACTTTGTAGCCTGACTAGAAATGAATAAGAGAAGAAGAGAGCAAGGAGTAAAAATGACTGCATACATAATTAACATGTGTTTGTTAATGTTATTGTGTAAGAATTTTACAATTCATAATGAATATTAAGCATGCTGCAGGTAACATAATTGGTGCACAGATAAATAATTTATTACAATTTTGCATACTCCTATGATACATTAATTCATCTATGTAAAATAAGTTAAATTTATTCTGGAGATGCTGATATTAATATTCTCTAAAAAGCAAATTTAATTTGTCACATGATAGCTATAGGAATAGACAACAAAATAAGTTATACATCATCTCTAAAATGGGAAGCATCAGATGTTTTTATAAACTTGTCAGAAATCTGGGAAAGATAATCAAGAAAAAAAAAACCGTCAAATGCTCACTCTTTCACAGTAGCTAGGGCTTTCATATAAAGATATATTTTGTGTTTCCAGGCTAAAATGTTGTACCTTTTCAAATGCGAATTTAGATAACCATCATGAATTTCCAATAGTAACTTTATTTTTTTCTAAGGATTTATTTATTTATTTTAGAGAGAGAGACACAGAGAGGAGACAGAGAGAGAATCTCAGGCAGACTCTGTGCTGAATGCAGAGCCCAGCTCAGGGCTGTATCTCATAACCCTGAGACCATGACCTGAGCCAAAACCAAGAGTCAGATACACAGCTGACTGACCCACCCAGGTGCCCCTAAACAGTGACTTTAAATCTTAAATTTATGAGTAAGAAATTTTACTGGACATGTATTTAGAGAATAATACATAAAATAACTATATATAACTCATTCAACACTTTCAGGCTTAATTTTTAAGTGACTGCATTACTTAGCATGAGTAAGAAAAAATTTTTGGATCCCTCTGAATCTGTCAATATACTCAAGTAATTTTATAATTTAGGTGGTTTTACTAGTCAGAGGTAAAAACAAACAAATAAGTAAAATGCATCTTATAATTATTTCTAATTGTTATTGCTGAATAACATTTTAGACTGTTTCTTGCTAATGTATATTATTCTAAAATTCACCATACTCTTCCTTACTTAAAACTTAATCTCACAATACCAGACAGGTATGAGTATACCAATAATCTATGCTCTTGAGTCTTAATACTTCTTATGTCATGTTTTAAAATCATTAATATTGTATAATATGTCCTTCATCTCTAATATATCCAATTTTGCAAATGAATCATAAAAAGCATGAAAAAAATATTGTATGTTATAAATGCTAAACCCAGTTTTTATAATTTATTTGGTGCTATCTCAAAAACAAACTGACATAATAACCCCAAAGCAAACTGAAATAGAATCATTACAGAAAAGTTCATTCTTCAAGTGAAAACTGCTTTAAATTATCTTAAACAGGATGTTTATGTGTTATGGGAACCTACAGGCTACTAATAAAACTCAAATGCAAATGAAAAAAATCATCCTGGGGTGCCTGGGTGGCTCAGTGGGTTAAAGCCTCTGCCTTCGGCTCAGGTCATAATCTTAGGGTCCTGGGATCAAGCCCCGCATTGGGCTCTTTGCTCAGCAGGGAGCCTGCTTCCCTCCTCTCTCTGCCTGCCTCTCTGCCTACTTGTGATCTCTCTCTGTCAAATAAATAAAATCTTTTTTAAAAAATCATCCTTATAAAGATGAGAAGACTCTGAACCATTGTAAATGTCCACCTCATTGGGGACTATTACTCCTAAGACTGTAGTTCTTTCCAAGAATAGAGAAATAGGACACACAACACCTCAAAAAGCCAGTAACTCCCAATGATAGTTGTTTTGCATCTCTAGAGCTAAGGATTAATCTTTAGATCAGTGGCCAACTAGATAGCTCCTGTAATAATTTATAAGGTGTGGATAATCAGTGGTACCTTCCATAACATAAGCTCCACTAGGCCTACAGCTTTGTTTGCCATATGACTTGGTACATAGTTGGTAAATATCAAATAAAAGAATAATCAATTTCTAAGTAAGAAAGCAATTTTTACCAATTCTGTGATGTAATCTAGTAAATGAATTAAGAAGTTGTAGGCTAAATGAAAAGCAATAACTTTTCTACAAAGTGAAACTACTCCTAGAGGTATTGCTTCCTGCAGGGCCCATTCGAGGTTGTGAGGTGACCAAAGGCCAGACAAGGGGATAATCATTCCATGTTCTTCAATGGAAGATGGTCTGGTCCATTTTCAATGCAGGACACACAATAAATTATTTGAAACTTCTATGAAAATTATATTCTCTAGTGTTTTATTTAAGAAAACAAATTCATTATTATCTAAATAGGCAGTGTTTCCCATCTAATGGTTTATATAAACACGGTTTTATATAAGAAAGTAGATTAATCCCACCTATATTGTTTGCTACTTTTACATCATCTAGTTTATTTCTTTTATTTTGATTTGATGCATTTGGACATTCACTTCATTTCAATAACAACTGAATCAAATCATAGAGTTTACTTTAAATGAAAACCATTTCAGTAATTTTTTTTTTATTTAAGATTTTATTTATTTACTTGACAGAGAGAGAGAGATCACAAGCAGGCAGAGAGGCAGGCAGAGAGAGAGGGGGAAGCAGGCTCCCTGCTGAGCAGAGAGACCAATATGGGGTTCAATCCCAGGACCCTGAGATCATGACCTGAGCTGAAGGCAGAGGCTTAACCCATTGAGCCACCCAGGTGCCCCCCATTTCAGTAATTTAAAACAATGTTTCAGGGGCATGATAATAGTTTTTGCTGTCTCAAAAATGTGTTTTAAACAAGTTGGTTTTGTAGTCACTGATAAAGCATAGGTAAATAAATAAATTCATTTTGATTAGCTACGTAAATATTTAAGATAGTCAATTATTTATGTAAGTCTAAAATTAATTTTGAGCTAAATGTTTAAACTCACTGCATTAATAGTAAAATATGTACATATACCAATGTGAGTAGACGTGCACATACATACACACATATATATAATCAAACTTAAAATATAAAAATACATGTGATTCTAGTTTTTTTTTTTTTTTAAAGATTTTATTTATTTGGCAGAGAGAAATACAGCAAGAGAGGGAACACAAGCAGAGGGAACTATTGTGGGAGAAGCAGGCTTTCTGCCAGGCAGGGAAACCGATGTGGGGCTAGATCCCAGGACCCTGGGATCATGACCTGAGCCGAAGGCAGCCACTTAATGACTGAGCCACCCAGGCATCCCTGTGATTCTAGTTTTTTTTTGCCTCATGTATAATATGGCTACAGATGATTTTATTTTAATATATATTTTTATTTTAATATATATTTATGAAGAAATGTACCCCATCTTTTTAGTCATTTAGCACTGAGGAGAACTAAGACTCATCTAGTAATCAGATCTTTTTGGTGGCTATGGAAAAGGAGTGTTGCATTTTTTGTATATTAAATTGCTTGCTTTGACTGGTGGCAATAAAATAATAAAATGTTTTAATATGCATATATATTTACTCATTAGAATATCCTTAGTTTCACCTACACATCCAAATCATTTCCTTTTTTTTTTTTTTAATATTTCATTTATTTAAAAGAGAGAGCATAAGCCCCGGGAAAAGCAGAGGGGGAGGGAGAGAGTGGGGATAGAATATCAGGCAGACTTCGTGCTGAACATGGAGCCCGACTTGGGGCTGGATCTCACAACCCTGAGATGATGACCTGAACTGAGACCAAGAGTTGGACTCTTAACTGACTGAACCACCCAGGCACCCCAAATTATTTCTAATATACAGTTTAGCTAATTTGTAAGATAACAGAGAATGCAACTTATTTAGCACAAGTTAAATACAAATTATAGACTTCATTTATATGAAACAGTATTTGTTTTATAAAAGTATAGGGCCAAATTTTGAAATCTTAATGATATCTACCTCTTTTATTGATCAACCCAGGTACATTAATGTGAAAGTGCATTGACATCAAATTTACTACAGTGAACATTGCTGCTTGACCCATTCTTCACATGTACACACAAAGCCATATTAGTTGTGAGAGTTTCATGATTTTTTAATCATTCTATAATTTACTAAATGACATCTGAACTTTACCTTTAACATTTTTCTTCATGAAATATTTATTTTATTTATTATGTAATTTTTCGGGGTGAAGATGAGAGTGAAAAAATATATGCTATTTTATTTTTTCATTTTTTATGATTATCTATATATTTATGTTCAATAATATGAAAGATGTAACTTAAAGCCTGTATTGCAAGGGGAAACTATTCATTCAAATATAAACAAAAATCCAAGAACATGTGATAATCGATTTATTATCCGTGGAGCAGAATAAATTGATCACAAGAGGTCAATTTAAGTATGTTACCATTCCTTTTAATGTAACATAATTATGTTTCAAGGATTGTTTTAGGAGTATATTAATATATACCTTGGGTGCCTTTTCAAGTAAAAGGAGACAAACCGGGGGGATTTACAATACCAGACAGGTATTAATATACCAATAATCCATGCCCTGAGTCTTAATACTTCTTACATTATGTTTTAAAACCATTAATATTGTACAATATGTCCTTCATCTCTAACATACCCAACTTTGCAAATGAATCATAAAGAACATGAAATATATTATTAATGAAATACCATATGTTATAAATACTAAACTCCATTTATAATTTATTTGGTGCTATCTTATTATTAGTAATTTATAATAAAAATTAATTTTTCCCATTTTTAGAGTCTACATAGGTGCATTATTTGCCCAAAAGAAATTAATAGTACATATTACTAAAAGAAGATAACTCACTATAAGAAAATCTTAATATTTTACAATTCCTTTTTCTTAATTTTAGCTGTTCCCTTCATCCATAGCCTTCCATTTCTCTAATCTCATCCAGCCCAGGGGTTATGATTGGAGATGAATTATTAAATTAAGACGGAAGCAGTACTAGTGGGAAGGAAGGAACGTTCAAATCTCTTCAATTGAAATCACCTGTTAGATGAAAAATGAGAAGGCATTCCTCATTCTACAGCCTTTTCTGGAATGCCAATTGATGAATCTGCTTGAAAAAATGTTTTATAAAGTTTATGATAGTGTTCCAGCATAAAGAAAATGAACCTTCTGATTTTCAGTTATCTCCAAATTTAACAGGGTGATTTGTTTTCTCTTTCTCTTTCAATACACAATTCCTCAGCAATTCCTGTTGGCTTTGTCTTTCAAATCTGTCCACAATACAAAAATTCTTATTATCTTTACTATTCCCATTATGGTGCATATCTTTACTGTCTTTGACCTAGACTATGGCAACAGCTACCCAAGCGATCTTCCTGCCTTATCTTTGTTCCCCCACCCCTCTCCTACCACAGTGCCATCTCAGCACAGTAAAAGTGTAAAACAGATTATGTAAAAAAAGTGTAAAACAGTAAAAAAAAAGTGACTGTTCTATTCAAAATCCTCCAGTGCTTTCCTATCCCACTGAGAATAAAGGTGAAGTCACTCAAATAAGCTACAAGATCCTGTGTCATATGGGCACCCCCATATAACTAACTGCTTTACCTCTATCATTTATTCATCTGCTCATCCTACTCCAGACACACTGGCCCTGTCTTGTTCCTTAGTCACGTAAGTTCTGCTACCACCAAAGGGGAGCTCACTACTAAAGAAATCTTGAAATGCTCTCCTGGATATCTTCTTGGCTTGCTATCTTATCTAATCCAGATTTCCCAAATATCAACTTTACGGTGAGAATTTCCCTGACCATTCTGTTTAAAATTGCAATTCTTCCTAAGGCCCACCATTCCTTTCCAACTCTCATATTTTACTTTTTCTCTACCTAACTTAAGACTGTTAAGTGCTATACATATTTTTTATTTGATGTATTTTCTGCCTCCCAATAGAATGCCATCTACATGAAGATGGGAGTTTTTTGTCAGTTTTGTTCCGTACTGTAGCTTAGTGACTAGAACAATGCACATAACAGAGTGCTCAAAGCATACTTGCTTCAAAATAAATTTTGAAAAATAAACCTGTAAGATCAACTACATGAAAAGTAATTATTTGAATTCTATCAGCTTGACTGCAGTCAGCAAAACTGGTTCTTGTCAGTAAATATAGTCAGTGCTAGTATAAAATTGATATTCTTAGTATTTATTGTTTAAATGAAATCATTATTATTGAATCAGTTTCCCACTAATGGAGACACTAATATTTAATAGTTGCATATTGTCTTATAATTTCCTATTTTTACAGGCATTAACTTCCATGCAAACCAATTATTTGACTTACAGGTATTGCTATTGGCATGCAGGATTTTAGAGGCTCCAGCAGTATTGCAACAGAATTAAGGATGGGAAATAGAAAGAGCAAAGGGAGAAAAAGTAGAGCAAGTTGAATAGATATTTATTACCGTACCAAATCTCTATTACACCATCTAAATAATATTGAGAACAGTGACAGGGCTTGTCTCAGATGGCTTATTATTATGTCATGAGGGGGAAAATATAACACTGAACAAATATTCATGGATACCTAATTTTGGACTGGGCAGGCTAAGATGTTATAACAAATAGACTGGAAATATAGTGTCTCAAACAAAAGAGAAGTTTATTTTCTTATTGCTTAAGAATCCAGAGCATGTTGTAAGCCAACTGGAGGTAGAGAATGGGGGTGGCTTTACTTCAAGCAGACTGATGATTGCTCTGTCATTTTCAGTAATTGGATTCCAAGATTATGACTGTCCTTGTCATTGATATCCCATCTTACAAGAAGGGGAAAAGAACATAGAAATGGCACATATCACTTCAACTAATACTCTGTTACAGACAACTTAATAACATAACCACACTTAACAAAAAGGAGGCCAAGAAAAAAAAATTAGGTAGTCAGCCAGGTACCCAACTAATAATATGGAAGAAGGAGAGAGTGGCTTCTGGTGAACAGCTAGTAGTCTCTGCCACAGTGTGGCCTTTTGCCCACCAAACATCTGTGCCATTCTTCCTTCCACATGTTCTCATTGACCTCCCACCCTGTGCACCAAAGGAGGCAACACAAAGTGCTACTCCTTTATTGCGTGTATCTTATAATGCATGATCTCTGCATGATGCCCAGTCTGCTCCACTGGGGTCAGAGGCATCTCATGCCAAATATATTTGCAACCCAATATATTTGGTGACCAACCAAATAACAGACAAGATTTCTGCCTTCTCCATCACCACAAAAAAATGTACATTGAAGCAAGGACAGAATAACTGCAACACAAACTCCAATACAAAAGTAGAAAAATGGGGAATACACAAGAGTTGTTAGTCTAAATAGTGATAGAAACCTGGGCAGGCATCATGAGGAACTTTGCCATGGCACTGAAGAAAATTCTTTGATTGAATCATGTCTCTCTTCCTAAACGGATCTCCTGTGCCCACAGTTCTCTCTGGTCTCTGTCTTTGTTTATGGGAGGTTTTTTCCTTGTTCATTATTCTCTATGATCAGATCTAAAGTGGGTGCTATGGTCTGTGCCTTCATTGCACATTGTAAAATACTAGAAGTGAACTTCCTCTGGATGCAAGTTCAGGCCCTGAGGACTATTTTAACAGTTTGAAGAGTCTGAAGAGTCAGGGTTATTAAGAATGGAATAAAATTCTCTCAAAAATTCCCAAGATTTCCAACATACTTGTTTCCAGTCAATGTAATGCAGCAGTAATCACAAATTACTTTTCTAAACATAGTTCTTAAACCTGTTTTATTTTTCTCAATTAACTTAATCTTAAGGGCATCTGAAACAATACTCCTGGATATAAGGATGGCAGATTTATATCTACTGTCAGGGGTCCAGAAGCTGTTGAGTGTTACAAGTACCTCTGTGTCCTTCCAACCTTGTCTTAAACTACTCAATTCTTGTCAGTGTAGTATCTTGTCACAGCAGTGGGGGCAGTTATAATCAGTAACATTTTGGCTGTTTCCAACCCTTTCCCCTCAAGCTAGAGGCTAAGCAGGTACATGGTCTGGCTTCCAAATATCAGAGTGATAGTCTGGTGGAACCCCTCCACCAAACACCCAGCTACCATGGAAGAAAAGCAACTAGGAGTCACCTAGAATACACTACCTGATATTATAAATTGCAGATGCATTGCATATTCTCTGATTTCTTCAATATTGCTGCATTTTAAAATTATTTGTAATCTCATTGTAGGTAGTTATGGAGTCCTAAATTTTTCTAATATCTGTAACACAGTATAACACTATTCATTTTATGAATATTTACTGATTAATCTTATGCTTTAAAGAAACACAAGCTATTTTTTATAGCTGAGATATTTTTTGATTTTCCTATCCCATTTTAATCACTTTTTAGATTTATGTAGAATAAGACAGAACAATTACATTTTAGCTTGAATGTAGATGGGAGCAGCGGAGCACTTTCTCTTTATATATATGTTGATTTTTGTCTTTATCATTCATGCACCCAAACTCCTATGTGCCAAGCACTACCTACTTAGGATACATGTGTGTGTGTGTGTGTTTAAGTGTGCATGCATGCTTTAAGATTGACTTATTTTAAATTTTTTTTATTAACATACAATGTATTATTTGCCCCAGGGTGCATGTCTGTAAATCATCAGGCTTACACATTTCACAGCACTTACCATAGCACATACCCTCCCCAATGTCCACAACCCAGTCACCCTATCCCTACAACCCGCCCCCCCCCGTCCCACCTCCCAGCCACCCTTAGTTCGTTTCATGAGTCTAGGAGTCTCTTATGGTTTGTCTCCCTCCCCATCCCTTCCTGTTTCATTTTTCTTCCCCACCCCCCCACAAGATTGACTTTTAATAAATATACTCGAAAATTAAGGTAGAAATCAATGATCACTAATTGAAATACACATAAATTTCCACTTTATATAAATAATCCTTCAGAAGATCATTGAAATACTTCTGCTAATTATTCACAGAAACTTTGTAGAGTGTCACCATGTCCAAACTAATCATACCACAGAAACTGTTCAGAGATTCATCTTAATGCTTAGTAAATGTGACTCTTGATCTGGGATTTTTTATGTTAATTGTGATTCTCAGTTATCCAACTTTCTGATAAGGAGCTAATTTGATGCTTTTGGCAAGAAATGTCCAATTGAGGGACAGTTGCAAGGCATCAACTAATGGATGCTCAAGACTAAGCCAGGAGTTCAAAGATAAAAACAAATTATTAAAGAGAAGAATGTATTTTAATCTCCTCCTTCTCTGGTGAACAGCAGAATCTATCAATATAGTTTTTTTATTAAAAACTATATGGCATCAGGGGCGCCTGGGTGGCTCAGCAGGTTAAAGCCTCTGCCTTCGGCCCAGGTCATGATCTCAGGGTCCTGGGATTGAGCCCCGCATCGGGGCTCTCTGCTCAGCGGGGAGCCTGCTTCCCCCTCTCCCTCTTCCTGCCTCTCTGCCTACTTGTGATCTCTCTGTCAAATAAATAAATAAACAAAAATCTTTAAAAAAAAAAAAAACAACTATATGGCATCAGGGTAAGAGTATATGACCCAGCACAGCACAGCTTCTGTCACCAGCAACTTACAAAGATAAATAACTTCTTCCCTTAAATCACTAACCAGTTCCAATAACCTATGAAATTATAAAGACACCAGTTTTAGACATCTACAAAGTATTGATCCATAAGTAACTTTAAATTGCAACCCAATGTATTCAAAGATATATTAATATCCACTATAAAAAAAATTATCCCTTATTTGACATTTTTTGTCCACAACCTCAGCTTCAAAATTGGTATATATTTGTCTTTGGTGATGAAAGTAAGCCCTTGACATTGATGGGAAATTTGAAATATAAAGAATTTTTGACATAGATTAGGAGCAATTTTGATCTGTTATATCAATATCTATAGGGCATCAGGGACACCTAGGTGGCTCAGTGGGTTAAAGCCTCTGCCTTCTGCTCAGGTCATGGTCTCAGGGTCCTGAGATCAAGTCCCACATTGGGCTCTCTGCTCTGTAGAGAGTTCTGCCTGCTTCCCCCCACCCCCCTCGCTCTGCCTGCCTCTCTACTTGTGATCTCTCTCTGTGTCAAATAAATAAATAAAATCTTTTTAAAAAATATCTTTTTTCCCCCAAATATGTTTATTTTTTCAGTGTTACAATATTAATTGTTCATGCACCACACCCAGTGCTCCATGCAAAACATGCCATCCTCAATGCCCACCACCAGGCTCATCCAACCCCCAACACCTCCCCTACAAAACCCTCAGTTTGTTTTTCAGAGTCCACAGTCTCTCATTGGTTTATCACCCCCTTTGACTTTCCCCCATTCACCCTTCCCTTCCTTCTAACAATGCCCTCCACATTTCTCCTTATGCTCCACACATAAGTGGGACCATAGATAATTGACTTTCTCTGCTTGACTTATTTCACTCAGCATAATCTCTTCCAGTCCCATCCACGTTGATACAAAAGTTGGGTATTCGTCCTTTCTGAGGGAAGCATAATATTCCATTTTATGTATATATACCATATCTTCTTTATCCATTCATCTGTTGAAGGGCATTTTGGTTCTTTCCAGTTTGACAATTATAGCCTTTGCTGCTATGAACATTGGGGTATATGTGACCCTTCTTTGTACTGCATCTGCTTCTGTGGGGTAAATACCCAGTAGTACAATTGCAGGGCCATAGGGTAGCTCTATTTTTAATGTCTTGAGGAATCTCCACACTGTTTTCCAAAGTGGCTGCACCAACTTGCATTCTTACCAACAGTGTAAGAGGGTCCCCCTTTCTCCACATCCTCTCCAATATTTGTTGTTTATTGTCTTATTGATTTTGGCCATTCTACCTGATGTAAGGTAGTATCTCAGTGTGGTTTTGATTTGAATCTCCCTGATGGCTAAAGATGATGAACATTTTTTCATGTGTCTGTCAGCCATCTGTATGTCTTCTTTGGAGAAGTGTGTATTCATGTCTTCTGTCCATTTATTGATGTGATTATCTGTTTGAGTGTTGAGTTTGAGGAGTTCTTTATAGATCTTAGATATCAGACCTTTGTCTGTAGTGTCTTTTGCAAATATCTTCTCTGATTCTGTGGGTTGCCTGTTTCTTTTGTGGACTGTTTCCTTAGCTGTGCAGAAGCTTTTTATCTTGATGAAGTCCCAAAAGTTCAATTTTGCTTTTGTTTCCTTTGCCTTTGGAGACATGTCCTGAAAGAAGTTGCTGTGGCTGATGTCGAAGAGGTTACTGCCT
>JAQQSY010002853.1:0-13386 GCA_028646535.1 Procyon lotor
TGTCTCTTTTTGTGCCAGTACCATGCTGTCTTGGTGATCACTGCATTGTATTAAAGCTTGAAATTGGGCAATGTGATGCCCCCAGCTTGGTTTTTCTTTTTCAGCATTTGCTTAGCGATCGGGGTCTTTTTTGGTTCCATATAAATTTTAGGATTGTTTGTTCCAGGCTTTTGAAGAAATCCAGTGGAATTTTGATCAGGATGGCATTGAAAGTATAGATTGCTCTGGGCAGTATAGACATTTCAACAATGTTTGTTCTTCCGATCCAGGAACATGGAATGCTTTTCCACCTTTTTGTGTCTTCTTCAATTTGTTTCATGAGTGTTTTGTAGTTCTTCGAGTACAGATCCATCACTTCTTTGGTTAGGTTTATTCCCAGGTATCTTATGATTTTTGGTGCTATCATAAATGGAATAGATTCCCTAATTTCTCTTTCCACAGTTTCATTGTTAGAGTATAGGAAAGCCACTGATTTCTGTGCATTGATTCTGTATCCTGCCACATTACTGAATTGCTCTATGAGTTCTAGTTGTTTGAGGTTGGAGTCTTTTGAGTTTTCCATATAGAGTAACTGTCCTCTGTGAAGAGAGAAAGTTTGACTTCTTCATTGCCAATTTGAATACATTTTATTTCTTTTTGTTGTCTGATTGCTGTTGCTAGGACTTCTAGTACTATGTTGAACAAGAGTGGTGAGAGTGGGCATCCTTGTCATGTTCCTGATCTCAACGGGAAGGCTGTCAGAATTTCCCCATTGAGAATGAAATTTGCTGTGGGCTTTTCTTAGATAGGCTTGATGATGTTGAGGAATGTTCCTTCTATCCCTATACTTTGAAGAGTTTTAATCAGGAACAGATGCTAGAATTTTGTCAAATGCTTTTTCTGCATCAATGGAGAGGACCCTGTGTTTCTTCTCTCTTCTCTTATTGATCTGGTCTATCACATGGATTGTTTTGCGAATGTTGAACCACCCTTGCATCCCAGAGATAAATCCCACTTGGTCATGATGAATAACGTTTTTGATGTGCTGTTGGATCCTATTAGCTAGGATCTTGTTGAGAATCTTGGCATCCATATTCATTAGGGATATTGGTCTGAAATTCTTCTTTTTGGTAGGGTCTTTGCCTGGTTTGGGGATCAGGGTAATGCTGTTTTCATAGAATGAGTCTGGAAGATTTCTTTCTGTTTCTATTTTTTGAAAGGGTTTTAGGACAATAGGTATTATTTCTTCCTTGAATGTTTGGTAGAATTCCCCAAGGAATCCGTCTGGTCCTGGACTTTTGTTTTTTAGAAGGTTTTTGATCACTGCTTCAATCTCAATATTAGATATTGGTCTATTCAGGTTGTCAATTTCTTCCTCTTTCAATCTTGGAAGATTATGGGTTTTCAGGAATGCATCCATTTCTTCTAGGTTGTTTAACTTATTGGCACAGAGTTGTTAATAATTTCTGGTGATTGTTTCTACTTCCTTTGGATTAGTCGTGATCTCTTGCCTTTCATTCATAATTTTGTTAATTTGGGTCCTCTCTTTTTTCTTTTAGATGAGTTTGGCCAGTGGCTTATCAATCTTATTGTTTCTTTCAAAGAAACAACTTCTGCATTCGTTGATGCGTTCTGTGTTTCTCTAGTTTCTTACTCGTTGATCCCTGCTCTGATCTTGATTATTTCCCTTCTTATGCGTGGGGTTGGCTTCCTTTGTTGTTGATTTTCCAGTTCTTTGAGGTGTAAGGAGAGCTGGTGTATTCGGGATTTCTCAATTTTTTTGAGTGAGACTTGGATGGCTATGTATTTCCCCCTTAGGACTGCCTTTGCCATGTCCCATAGGTTTTGCATTGATGTGTCTTCATTCTCATTGTTCTCCATGAATTGTTTAAGCTCATCTTTGGTTTTCTGGTTGATCTCAGTATTCTTGAGCAGGTTGGTCTTTAGCCTCCCAAGTGTTTGAATTCCTTCCAAACTTCTTCTTGTGGTTGAGTTCCAGTTTCAGAGCATTGTGGTCTGAGAAAATACAGGGAATCATCTCAATCTTTTGGTATTGGTTGAATCCTGATTTGGACTGGTGGCCCAGTATGTGGTCTATTTTGGAGAAACTTCCATGTGCACTCGAGAAAAATGAGTAGTCTGTTTTTTTTTAGGGTGGAATGTTCTGTATATATCTATGAGGTCCATATGGTCCAATGTGTCATACAAAGTTCTTGTTTCTTTATTAATTTTCTGTTTAGATGATCTGTCTGTTACTGAGAGTGGTGTATTAAGGTCCCCTACTATAATTGTATTCCCTTCAATGTGACTATTTATTTTGATTAACAGTTGGTTTATGTAGTTGGTTGCTCCGAAATTGGGGGCATAAGTGTTTACAATTCTTAGATCTTTTTGGAGTATAGGCCCTTTGAGAATGAGGTAATGTACTTCTGTATCTCTGACTAGAGTCTTTAGCTGAAAATCTAATTTATCTGATAGGAGAATTGCAACCCCAGCTTTCTTTTGAGGCCCATTGGAATGAAAGATGGTTCTCCGTCCTTTCACTTTCAGTCTGGATGTATCTTTTGGTTCCAAATGAGTCTCTTGTAGACAGCCTATGGACGGGTCCTGCCGCTTTATCCATTCTGCAACCCTGTGCCGTTTTATGGGAGCGTTTAGGCCATTCACGTTGAGAGTCATTATTGAAAGATAAGTGTTTATTGACATCATGTTGCCTGTGTAGCCCTTGTTTCTATGGATTGTAAATTTCTGTTCTAAGTCCCCTCATGGGTATGCTCTACTTTTATAGAACCCCCTTTAATATTTCCTGAAGGGCTGGTTTCTTGGTCACATACTGTTTTATTCCTTGCCGATCTTGGAAGCTCTTTATCTCTCCATCCATTTTGAACGTCAGCCTTGCTGGATAAAGTATTCTTGGCTGCATGTTCTTCTCATTTAGTGCCTTGAATATCTTGCCAGCCCTTTCTGGCTTGCCAGGTTTCGATGGACAAGTCTGATGTTATTCTAATGGGTCTTCCTCCATATGTAAGGGATCTCTTCCCCCTAGCTGCTCTGAGGACCTCTTGTCCAAAATTATAATTTGCAAATTTTACTACGATGTGTCTCGCTGTATTTCTAGACTCATTGATCGTGGCAGGTGTCCTTTCTACCTCTAGGACACGTACCCTTGTTCCAGTCCCCAGACTGGGGAAGTTTTCATTCAGAATTTGGTCAGCTATATCTTCTTGTCTTCTGTCTTTCTCTACCCCCTCTGGGATTCCAATAATTCTGACGTTGGAACGTTTCATGGTGTCATTTATTTCCTTAAGTCTCTTCTCATGACTCTGGAGCAGTTTGCTCCAGCTGCCTTCCTGTCTTTTCTTCTCTATCATTTTATCCTCTAGATCACTAATTCTATCCTCTGTCTCCATAACTCTAGCTGTTAAACTATTTAGATTGGTTTGGATCTCACTGATAGCACTTCTTACATCGGCTATACTGATTTTCATTTCTGCCCTTAGAGATTCTATATTGTCATTTTTCCTAACCATTACCTGGATAATTGTCAGCCTGAATTCCCTCTCTGACACGCTGTCAATGTCTAATAGTTCTGAGGGAGAGGGCGCAGTCTCTGGGTTCTTCCTCTGTTGGATGTTCCTCCTCCTAGTCATTTTGTTGGGAGGTGGATGAAAGGATGTATAGTTGGATATTTTGCCCCCGATCCAGGCAGGGTGCGCTCTGGAAGGTTTAGGAGCAATTGGGATTCACCACCAAAAAGAAAGAATAAGGATAAAGAAGATAGAGAGGAACAGAAAAAGAGGGAGTCTCAGCCAGAATGGGCCCCAACAAGATTTATGAAGTATGTAGACCAACCAGAACAAACACATAGACCTATGAGAGTAGATAAGAAATAAAAGAACCTAGTCATAATGAACCCCAGGAATAAGTTTTTCTATAATACCAGAACAAAAGCAAATAGGCAGCGACTCTGACAGAAGGATAAGATGGGAGTTTCGTTATAACTCCTCATGTGCGAGGACAGTTATTTATCGTTGTATTAAGCCTCTAGTTATAATGTTAAGTAGTTTAAAAAGATAAAAACAAAAAACAAAATCAAACCAAGAAATGTGAAAACAAGTGAATAAAAATTTAAAAAGAAGTGAATAAAAAAAAAACTTTTGTCTATGAAATATACAGGTTTGAGGGTATTATCAAGCACTTAATATATTGATTTCCCCTGATGTTGGGGGTTTAAAAGTCTTATGGTGACTCTGTGGTTATAGTTTTTTTTTTTTTTTTTTTTTTTACTTGTCTTCTGGGGGAGGGGCCTGGCCAATTGTTTTCCAGTCAATCTTGCTTGGGTTGGGTCACCCTGCCCCCCAGTCAAGGGGCAGAGCTCTCTGGGACCCCGTTTCTCAGTCTCTAGCTCTCTGAAGGCTTTTGGCCTTTTGTAGCTTTTTCTTCTTTTCAGAGAGTCTGAGCAAGGGATCTGTCTGTCGGTTCCCAGATCTCCCTGTCACAGAGAAGCCGCAGTTTGCTCCCCTCTGGGTGGGCCAGAAGGAACACTCCCCTCCACAGATCTCCCAACACAACCGCCTTTTCCGGGCAGCATGCACTCAGCAGTTTGGTGGCTCCGTGAGACTAAGAGCGCTCCCCTGCACTAGGGGCTCTAGGTCGCGGTGGGGTGTGGTCAGATTCTTGCCAATATTACTGCACCTGCAGGCAGAGCAGTTCTTGCCTTTGGTGGTGCACCATCTAGAGAGCGCTGTACATGGAGACAAGCTATGGTGTGGGCTCTGAGACCCAGCAGACTCTCTAAGGTGCTTTCAGGAGCAGGGGCACCAGGCCCACAAAATGGTGCGGGGAGCGGGTCCCTGCCCCCCACTGGTCTCTCTTTGAGGGGAGCGGTGTCCTTCCTGGGGGCGTGGGTCCAGGCTTGTGCTTACGCCCACCCCCTTCCACTTGCTGTTCCTCAGAACCTTATGCTCTTTTTAAGTGTTTTTAACCAGGCTCTAAGTTATTGCTGCTCTGCAACCACCTGGCGCTTTCCTTTGGGTTATTACTGTCCTTATGCTGCTTCTGGTGGCTCCCTCCCCCTTTTGTTTATCCTCCTTTTCCGTTTTGCATGTTCCCGCTTTGCTTTACTTCTCTTCTGCTGTCTTCTGCTCCCAGAGAGATCCAGAAGTGAAAAGTCTTACTCCTCTGGCTGAGTTCATGGGTGTTCAGCATGGTCTGGCAGATATCCAGCTCAATTTGGGGACAGGTTGCAACAGGTTGTCCTACCTCTCCGCCATCCATCTTGCCCCTCCCTCCTGAATTCTTTATTTTTATTTGATTTTCTGTTCCTCCCTTTGTTTCTGTCAATTTTTGTTTAATGCATTTTCTCTTCTCTTAAGTGCACACATTTAATTTTTTATATCTTCTTGATAGATTGATGTTCTTATCATTATAAAACTTCCTCACTTATTTCTAGTAACATTTTTTATTTTAGTTTTTTTAAGATTTTATTCATTTATTTGACAGAGAGAGAGAAAACACAAGTAGGCAGAGAGGCAAGCAGAGAGAGAAGGAAGCAGGCTTCCTGCTGAGCTCAATGCAGGGCTCCATCCCAGGACCCTGTGATTATCACCTGAGCTGAAGGTAGAGGCTTTAACCCACTGAGCCACCCAGTGGGTTGTTTTAAATTCAATTTCATTTGATGTTAATGTAGACTTTCCAGCTTTCCTGTGGTTTCTGTTCCCATGACATATATTTCCTTATCCTTTTAGTTTCAATTTGTGTTCTTGAATCTAAAATGTGTCTCATGTATATAGTTTAGTTGGAACATGTTTTTTCTGCCTGACAATGTTTGTCTTTTCTTTGAATTGTTTAAAACATTCACATTTGTTGATAATATATTTGGGATTATGTGTGACCGTTTACTTTTTGTTTTCTATATGTCTCATGTTTTTCTTACTTTATTACTGCCTTACTGCTTTGTTTAGCATTGAATAAATTTTTTTAAACTACCATTTTATCTGGTCATTTAAAATTATCTAATGAATCTATGGGATTAAGAGCCTACTTATTTTAATAATCACTGAGTAATATATGAATTTGTTGAATTACTATATTGCACACCTGAAAGTAATATAACACTGTATGTTAAGTGCACTGGGGTTAAAATTAAAAAAAAACTATCATTTTAATTTCATTAGTATTATTTCATTATGTTTTCAAGGTTATTTTAGTAATTGCCATAAGGTTTATCTTTACACCTTAATTCATCAGAATCAGCTTCAAATTTTTATTTGCACAATTCTAATAATAGGTAGAAATAAAATCCATGTGTAGTTACAGTCCTTTTTATTTATTTTTGTGGTATTATTGTCATACATCTTTTATCACTAATGTTACAAACCCAATAGTATATTGTAATATATCTTATCATCTATTGTTATTTTCTTAGTCTATTGCAGCTTTTCTCCCATCTACTTCCTTTGTGTTGTTATTGGCAACTATATTATACATACATACTTTGCATTTTCATTATAAGTCCAAGAATGCAATTGTACATATTATTTTATACAATTGCCTTTTTAATAAGATGAAAAAATGACAAAAGAATATACATTTATAATTTCTCTTTTAATTATATAATTACCTTTACTGATCCTCTTTGTTTATGTGGATTCTAATACCATCTATGGTCACTTGCCTTCAGCCTTAGGAACTTCCTTTAGTGTTTCATATGTTTCATAAACATATGTTTCATATGTTTCATTATGAAACACAAAAGTGTTTCATAAAGCAAGTCCAAATAATAAATTTTCTCAGTTTTTGTTTATCTGTGAAAGTATCTTGTCTTTATTTTTGAACAATTAGTTTTGCTAGATAAAGAATTTTTGGTGAACAGTTTCTTGGAGTACTTCTCAAAGAATATGTTATCTCACTGTCTTTTGGCCTTCACTGTTTCTGCTGAGAAGTCAACTGCTAATTTTATTGGGGTTCCCTTTAAGTGATGTGCTATTTTTTTCTTGCTGCTTTCAATATTTTTTTTATCTATGACTTTCAGCATTTTACTATGGTATATCTGTTTGTGGGTCTCTTTGCATTTATCCTACTTGGAATTTGTTGCTTCCTGAATATACAGCTTTGGTTTTCAATACATTTGGAAAGATTATTGCTATTATTTCTTCAGATTTTTTTCTTTTTATTTTTTATCTCTTACCAGTACTCCCATTACACATATGTTGGTGCTCCTAATGGTGTCCTACATTTCTTTGAGGCACTGTTCAGATTTCTTCATTTATTTTCATTTGTTCTTTGGCTAAAGTGAGCTTTTTTGACTTAGCTTCATGTATGCTAATTCTTTCCTCTGTCAGCTCAAGTCTAATACAGAGGAATACTTTATTTTATTTTTTTTTCTTTATTTTTATTTTTTTCTTTATTTTCTTTTTTAAAATTTCAGTTATTTTGCTTTTTTTTCCCAATTACTTTTAATTTATTTTTTAATTGTTCCAAGATTCATTTCATTGTTCATGTATCCTTTCACTCCAGAATTTTAACTGGGTTCCTTTTCAAAATTTCTGTCTACTAGTTGATATTCTCTGTTTGATTCAACATTATCATTAGGCCTTTCTTAACATTTTTAATCATGTTTTCCTTTAATTCTATAACCATTTGTAGTGACTACTTCAAAATGTGTTCCTGTTAAATCCAACATTGGGTTATTATCTCAGGTGATTTTTGTTGCCTATTTTTTTTTTTTTTTACTGGTGTGCAGATTATATAGAAATAGACATTTTTGGTCATCAACCTTCATAATTTTGATTTAATAACCAGACCTTTTAGATAATATATTCTAGCAACTTTGGATACTTCTCATCTTTCTGGGATTTCTTATTGTTATTTGCTTGATTTAGTTAAGTAACTAGCTAGATTATTTTGGTGAAGTTTGTTCCTTACCACAGTGTTAAGTCTATCATGCTCCTCAACACAGCTTTGGACATGCTCCCAGTCACCTTGAGATGACAGTGGTAATGGTAGGATTTTCTTCCACTCTTACCTTGACTACTTCCAGTTGTTATGCTACACCAATTGCTGGTTGATTGTTCTATCATTTTCAACAATATCTTGAGCCATAAATACCTCTAAAATCTAATCTCATCAAATTATATCTCTTTTGATGAAATAGTTTCTGAGATCAGTGTTTGATATTTGTTCTGAACTCAGGAGGATATTTCTTACCAGTTTATCTACTATAAGCTAACTGTTCTACAGGATTTGTCTGTATTTCTTATGTCCGTGAATCCACCTAATTGCTTTGCACTACAACCTCCACTATTCTTTTTTTTTTTTAAAGATTTTATTTATTTATTTGACAGAGAGGAGAGAGATCACAAGTAGGAAGAGAGGAAGGCAGAGAGAGAGGGGAAGCAGGCTCCCCGCTGAGCAGAGAGCCAGATGCGGGGCTCGATTCCAGGACCCTGAGATCATGACCTGAGCTGAAGGCAGAGGCTTTAACCCACTGAGCCACCCAGGCACCCCACAACCTCCACTATTGAGTATTCACTAAATTTAAAATTTTCTATGTTCCATTGCAAATAAAGTTTATTCCTTTGGGAAGACAACAAGAGCTACATGTTTTATACTCTGTTTCTCCCTCCAGGCAAAATTTCTGATCCAAGACTCTGGAACTGAGGATGGGTCTGATGATAAGCTTATCTATAAGTGACACCCTTACTCCAGAATCTGATCATTTAGTGGAGATTGGGTAGTAGAATGTTCAGTAGCCTGAAATGATCTTGGCTTGTTAGTCTTTGGGTGGAAATGGTGCCACATGAGCTGGAATAATGGCCATCAAGACCCTAATATTCTCATTGTGCCAAACCCAAGGGAGAGCCACCACTCCAAAAGTGGGGTCCAGGTGAACAATGTTAGCCCCCACCTCTGGAACACGCTTATCTAGGACTTAGCTTCTCTAACAGGCAGCTGGATACAGGATACAAATACGGAAGTCATATTTTTCCTGGGAACAAAATCTTTTGTTCACTGCTGGGAGGAAAAGGAGCCCTGTTTTTGGCTGCAGCAGTCTGGGGTGAATTCATTGCCGCACTGAATTGGGAGAAATGAGGAGGTAAGAAGTCATGATTCAAACATGAGACTATCACTTTTCTTACTGTATTTTTATAGATTGTCTTGAATAAATGTTTCCTCATTTGACGTTTGACTTTAAGATTATTTCCAGAGGACTTAATATTTTTTTACTGTTTTCACCAGCTTCACTACAGAGCAAAGAAACAGTTAGTCATGCCATTATACCAGAAAAAAATCCATTCTTTTATTCTTACAACAGATAATTATTGAGGACTACTAATGTGTGCCAGATCCTGTGATGGCTGATGTAATGTTATGGATTGAATGTTTGCACTCCCATTTCATATGTGATAGTATTTATACATAGAAATAGAGAGAAATAATTAATGTTAGATGAGGTAATGAGGGAGACTCTCATGTTGGGATTAGTGCCCTTATAAGAAGAGACATCAGAGAGCTTTCTACATTTCCCCACACATGCACAAAGAGGAGACCATGTAAGTGCACAGTAAAATTGCAGTCACACACAAGCTGAAAGAAGAGACCTCTGAATGAAGTCTATCTGGCTGGCATCTTGATCTTGGACTTTCCATCCTCTAGAATTATGAAAAATAAATTTCTGTTGTTTAAGCCATCCAATCTATCATATTTTGTTATGGAAGCCCAGGCTAACTAAGACAAGTATGTACACTGATGAGTGAATAA
This sequence comes from Procyon lotor, assembly GCA_028646535.1. Lineage (NCBI taxonomy): Eukaryota > Metazoa > Chordata > Mammalia > Carnivora > Procyonidae > Procyon > Procyon lotor. The sequence continues at coordinate 9,742 of JAQQSY010002853.1, forward strand.
AAAAATATTGCTATCTTCATGGACTTTTAGTAAAGGAAACAAACACTAATCAAATAACAACACAAAAATATGTAAAATTAGAAATGTGAATGACAAGAATGACAGAGGAGTACAGTGATATAGAACATATAAAACTTTATTTGACTTAATAAAGAAAGTCAGGAAGGAAATATTGAGTTCCAAAAGAAGAACAGAAAATTCATTGTTGAAGAAGTGTTCCAGGATTAAGCAACATTATTTTCTTCTCTATGACTACTAATGGGAAAAACATTGCAAAGCTTTTAAAAAGGAGGTGAAGTGGCCATCTTTGTATTATAAAAACGTTCTTCTAGCAGAGGCATGAGACTGTTTTGCAATGTGCCATAAGCAAAATCAAGAAGACCAAGAAAGAGATGATAATAGCCTAGAATAGGGTGTTGGTGGAAATGGGAAGCTGGGGATACAGTAGTAAGAGATAAAGAGAAGTGGAGAAATTAACTAAATATATAGGAGGCAACTGTGAGAGGATCACTTCATGGACTGAAAGGAGTGACAAGGAATAAGGCAGATAATGATGAACAGCCCAAGGTTTAAATATTATCATTCAGAGAGGTGGTGAACACTGACAGAGAATTATATTGAAGGAATATGCCATAAGTTTGGTTTTGATCATCTTAGTATCTTGCAAAAGCATTCACTCATCCAGATTAGGTTGCAGGAAGACTGTAAGAAGAACTTTAAAACTACTATGGTTAATTCTAATTTACTAATTTCTTTTCACTAAGAGATTGTTAATAGAATGGTAGTTCTGTACTGAGTAAAGTTTTCCATGTATACCAATAAACACCATGTTACAGGAAAGAAGATCGTAAATTTCAAAGTCAATTATATCCTAACCAGATAATAGTAACTGTCTCAGAGAATCTAAGATATGTGTTTCCATAGGTATGGAAAATGGAAGCTCTGCCCCAGAAGGAGGAAGACCGGAATGATAGTGTCAGCTCAGCCATTAAATTACTTTTAAAACCTCAAGCTAGTTTCTTCCTTTGTAAGGACTGTCTGGGAAAACATTTATAATGGCCCACTGACCACTGGTTATTTAGAATTCTATCAGAAGGCGTTCCAGGGTGGCTGAGTGGGTTAAAGCCTCTGCCTTCGGCTCAGTTCATGATCTCAGAGTCTTGTGATCAAGACTTGCATCAGGCTCTCTGCTTAGCGGGGAGCCTGCTTCACCCCCACCTCCGCTTGCCTCTCTACATACTTGTGATCTCTTTCTCTCTGTCAAATAAATAAATAAAATCTTTTAAAAAATGTTTATTTTTAGAATTCTATCAAGAAACCTATGAGCAGTAATGATGAAAATAAATGAAATAATTTGTTCATATGACTTTTGAATATTTAAATTTTATTTGTTTTTTAAATTTTTACTGTTTTTTATTTTAATTCCATTATTGTTAACTTTTTTTTAAGATTTTATTTATTTGACAGCGAGAAATATAGCGAGAGAGGGAACACAAGCAGAGGGAATGGTAGCGGGAGAAGCAGACTTCACGCAGAGCAAGGAGCCCAATGTGGGGCTCGATCCCAGGACTCTGGGATCATGACCTGAGCCGAAGGCAGACGCTTAACTACTGAGCCACCCAGGTGCCCCCAGTATTGTTAACATTAAGTGTTATATTAGTTTCAGGTATACAATGTAGTGATTCAAAAATTGTATACATTACCCAGTGCTCTTCATCATATATTCTTTTTCTTTTACCCAAATAATTTTATTTTATTTTTTCAGTGTTACAAGATTAATTCTTCATGAACCACACACAATGCTCCATGCAATACGTGCCCTCCTCAATACCCACCACCAGGCTCGCCCAACCACCCACCTACTCCCCTCCAAAACCATCAGTTTGTTGCTCAGAGTTCACAGGCTCTCATGGTTGATCTCACCCTCCAATTTCCCACAATTCACCCTTCCTTTCCTTCTCACAATGCTCTCCATGTTTTACCTTCTGTTCCACACGTAAGTGAGACCATAAGATAATTGACTTTCTCTGCTTGACTTACTTCACTATGCATAATCTCTTCCAGTCTTGTCCATGTTGATAAAAAGTTGGATACCCTCCTTTCTGAAGGAGGCATAATATTGCATTGTATATATAGATGAAAACTTCTTTATCCATTCATCTCTTGAAGGGCATCTTGATTCTTGCCACAGTTTAGTGATTGTGGCCATTGCTTCTATGAACATCATGGTACATGTGGCTCTTCTTTTCACTGCATCTGCTTCTTTGAGGTAAATACTCAGTAGTGCAATTGCAGGGTCATAGGGTAGTTCTATTTTTAATAGAATAATTTATTGAGGAATCTCCACACTGTTTTCCAAAGTGGCTGCACCAACTTGCATTCCCACCAACAGTGGAAGAAAGTTCCCCTTTCTCCACATCCTCTCCAACACTTGTTGTTTACTGTCTTGTTGAATTTGGCCATTCTAACTGGTGTAAGCTGGTATCTCAGTGTGATTTTGATTTGAATCTTCCTGATGACTAAAGATGATGAACATTTTTTCATGTGTCTGTTAGCCATTTGTATGTCTTCTTTGCAGAAGTGTCTGTTCATGTCTTCTGCCCATTTTTTGATGTGATTATCGGTTTTCTGAGTGTTGAGTTTGAGGAGTTCTTTATATATCTTAGATATCAGACCTTTGGTCTGTAGTGTCATTTGCGAATATCCTCTCCCATTCCATGGGTTGCGTGTTTGTTTTGTTGACTGTTTCCTTTGCTGTGCAGAATCTTTTTATCTTGATGAAGTCCCAAAAGTTCATTTTTGCTTTTGTTTCCTTTGCCTTTGGAGAGGTGTCCTGAAAGAAGTTGCTGTGGCTGATGTCAAAGAGGTTACTGCTTATTTTCTCCTCTAGGGTTTTGATAGATTCCTGTCTCACATTGAGGTCTTTCAGCAATTTCGAGTTTATCTTCGTGTATAGTGTAAGAGAATGGTCAAGTTTCATTCTTCTACATATAGTTGTCCAATTTTCCCAACACCATTTATTGAAGAGACTGTTTTCCACTGATTATTTTTTCCCATTTTGTCAAAGATTATTTGACCATAGAGTTGCGGGTCCATATCTGGGCTCTCTATTCTGTTCCACTGGTCTATGTGTCTGTTTTTGTGCTGGTACTATCCTGTCTTGGTGATCACAGGTGTGTAGTAAAGCTTGAAATTAATCAATGTGTTGCCCCCAGCATTGTTTTTCTTTTTCAACATTTCCTTAGCAATTTGGGGTCTTTTCTGGTTCCATAAAAATTTTAGGATTGTTTGTTCTGGCCCTTTGAAGAAGAGCGGTGGAATTTTGATCAGGATGGCATTGAAAGTATACATTGCTCTGGGCAGTATAGACATTTTAACAATGCTTATTCTTCAGATCCAGGAGCATGGAATGCTTTTCCACCTTTGGTGTTTTCTTCAATTTCTTTCTTTTTTTTTTTTTTTTTTTTAAAGATTTTATTTATTTGACAGCGAGAAACACAGCGAGAGAGGGAGCACAAGCAGAGGGAATGGTAGCGGGAGAAGCAGGCTTCCTGAGGAGCAGGGAGCCCGATGCGGGGCTCGATCCCAGGACCCTGGGATCTGACCTGGGCCGAAGGCAGACGCTTAACGACTGAGCCACCCAGG
>JAQQSY010002854.1:0-13384 GCA_028646535.1 Procyon lotor
AATGAGGCAATACAGGGCCCTGTCTACACCAATTCCCCGTGATCAAGAGTGGGTTAAGCCCCGGTGGCTTGCAGCAGCAATCCACTGTCTTCCCTTCTCTGTCTTACTCCCCCATACCCTTATGATACTTCCTGGGATCACCTTCCACAAAAACGCAAGCCTGAATTCTTGTCTCAGGGTCTGCTTTTGGGAGAACCCCAGCTCCAACAGAAGACCCGATTCCTGTGCTGGAGAGGATCAGGGGGAGAGACACACTCATGAAGAGGGGGGTATGAACTGTATTGAGGGGCTCAGAAAAGTGAGGTCCTATACAAATGTGCCCCCTTCTGTGTCCTCCTCTACCTCATTCAGTAAATCTTCCTCAAAAATTTGGGAAATAGCACCTTTCCTCTGACTATTTAAAAATGTTTCCTGTTACAACGATGGGCATGGAATTGGCTGTCCCTCGTGGCAAAGGCAGGAAGTCCTGCTCCTGACCTCCAGGGAACAGAGAGAGAGAGAGAGGAAGGTAGGGGGTCTGGTCAGTGGCTGGTCCAGTCCTCGCTCCAGGAAGAAAAGGCTGGATGGGCAGAAGCAGAGCCATTCCTTATGCATGAAAATTGAGTGATAAGTATCCAAAGCAAAAATCCTGTACTTTCAAAACTGACATCCCACCTCCCCTCTCCTGGGGCTGGTTCCCCTTGTCCTGCCCCAGGTGCAGATTCCAGCTGTGACATTGACTCCTTGACCTGGTGGAAGAGATCCATCCTGCCTGCTGTTCCCCAGGGGTGCATTCCTGAGCTCCTTGGCCTATACCCATAAGAAATGCCTACAGCAGGGAGCCTTTGTTTTATGAAACCACAGCTGCCTTTGAAGTAATCATTGCCATATCTAATTGGGAAGCTAATCTGATTTTAGAAGTATAGCCAAATTTCTGCTTAAAATTGCCTTATAATTGTCAGGGGCTTGAATCTATAGCAACCATCTCAAACTATAGAAGAATTTATGAATTAGAAAATGATAGATACATGTTCTTCTCCTCACTAGTGTAGATACTTGACCAGAGCAGAGAGGTGGCCATTTTGCTTTGGATGGAGGCACAGGTAGGGTGGCTGAGAGGAGTCCATTTTTTTCCGGGAGGAGATATAAAATCAACCCATTTTGATGGTGGGCATCAAATCTTTTTTGGCCACTGCTGCCTGAATTCTCTTTCAATTTTGTTAGGATTAGAAAAAGGCCTAAGTGGGTCGTTTTTCAAAATGACTACAAGATAGAAGGTGAGAACAGGGATTCTCCATGGTGGCAGTGGGGAGGAGGAGATGGTACATGCTTTCTCAAGATGGGACATAGCAAATCAGGGTGGGGAGGGACATATGAGCAGCTTGGAAAAATATATTCTGAATTATAAGTTATTCATAATACCAGTGCAAAATTTAAGTTCCTTGATTGGTAGGATGTTAAGGGCATTTTAAGGGATTGAGTTTTTATATTTATAGCAAGGGGCAAGGGCTTTTTCTTTTTTAAAAAAGATTTATTTATTTGGGGTGCCTGGGTGGCTCAGTGGGTTAAAGCCTCTGCCTTCGGCTCAGGTCATGATCTCAGGGTACAGGGATCAAGCCCCGCATCAGGCTCTCTGCTCAGTAGGGAGCCTGCTTCACCGCCCCCCCCCCCCGCCTACTTGTGATCTCTCTCTCTCTCTCTCTGTCAAATAAATAAAAATTTTTAACAAAATAAATAAAGATTTATTTACTTGAGAGAAAGAGAAAGTCTAGGGGGTGAGGGGCAGGGGGAAAGGGAGAGAGAATCCTAAACAGACTCTGCACTGAGCACAGAGCCCCATGTGGGGTTCAGTCTCACAACCCTGAGATCAGGACCTGAGCCAAAACCAAGAGTTGGATGCTCAAGTGACTGAACCATCCAAGTGTCCCAAAGGGCAAGGACTTTTAAAAGAGATTATAAACACCTTTGGGGGTGGGATATAAAGGAAGGTCAATAACTTTTACAATGATTTCCAAAGTCAGGAATAAGAAATGAGTGGAAGAGAGATACTTCAAGAATGAAGTATCTTTCAGACAATGGAATAAGCATGGAACAAGCCAATAACAAAATTCTTTTAAGACTTAGAAGAGAGAGATCTCTCCTTTACCTCCTCCCAAGGAACCATGGGTATTTATGAGAGGATGTCTCTTGTTTAGGGCGGAGGTACGCATGTGGGAAGGGAGGCAATTTCTGTCCAGAAATACTTTTTTTAATTCATTCATTCATTCATTCATTCATTCATTCATTCATTCATTCATTCATCCGTTCATTCAACAAAGATTACTGAGGACCTACCATGCCAGTGCCTGGTGCTGGGAATATGATGGTTAGCAAGACAGTTGCATATCCTGAGGGAAAGATGGGTGCTTATCAACCGTTATCATGTCAACCATTACATAATGACAGGGGAAGCATACAGTCTGGAGCAAAAAAAGCAAGAGAAGATCACAGGTAAACTGAGGCCCGGAGGATGGAAAGATTCCTAGGTAGAGGAGGTGGGGAATATTCCAGGCAAAGTGAAGAAATCGTGTGAAGGCTTCCATTCAGAGAATGGAAATCAGCATGGCTGTGGCGCAGACAGCTAGAGGGAGAGTGGCAGGAGGTGGGTCGGGGACAGAAGGGGGACCTGGTTCACAAAGAGTCCTGTAGGCCATGCTGAGCAGTTTAGACTTGATTCTTGGGGCAACTGGAGCCTGCCAGGCTGGCAAGTGATGCCTTATGCTTAGTTAGCCTCTCCTGAGTGCTTGCCACCTGCCGAGATCTTTGCAGGACACTTTCATTATTGTTATCCCACTTGTCCTCTAATACTGTGCCGTTGGAACAGTGACCCCAGTTTGGAAGAGAAGTTGTCTGGTTCCCCTGCATCATAATGGTGATTATTTGCATCTTACAGATGAACAAAACTGAGGCTCCAGGATGGTATGTGATTCGCTCAAGGTCATGTGACTGCTAGACAGTAGAGAGAGGATTGAGTTGCCGGTCTGTGTGCCATGGACTCTTGGTAGTTAAAGCACTTCCCTCAATGTCCCCCTGGGTTAGTCTTCTTTAAAAAGACTGCTGTGCAGAAAAGCAGGGCAAGGCTAGAAGCAGAGGGAGCAGTGGAGGGCTTCTACTGCAATCCCCTGAGAGCAGGGGATGGTGGGCCAGAACAGTGGGCATGGAGAAAGCCCGAAGATGGAGACATCGAGAAAGCAGAAAGAGCAAGAGGATGAGATGTGTTAGAAAGGGATATTCTTTTCTTCACAGTATATTTCTAAGATTAATTTATTGTTTTTAATAATATTACATTACATAAATAAACCAAATTGTATGTCCATTATGCTGCATCATTTAGGTTGTTTTGTTATTATGAGAAATGCTCCTGGGGTGGCTCAGTCGGTTAGGCATCCAGCTCTTGACTTCAGCTCAGGTCATGATCTCGGAGTTGTGAGATTGAGCCCCACATTGGGCTCTGTGCTGGGCGTGGAGCCTGCTTGGGATTCTCTCTCTCTCTCCCTCTCCCTCAGCCCATCCTCATCTCTCTCTCTCACTAGGGAAGAAAAAAAAGAAAAGAAAAGAAATGCTCTTGGCATGCTAGAAACAGATTCAAAATTGCACGTTCTTTCTCAAGTTTGTACCGTGGTATTATGCATGGTTTCCATATACTTTAGAGTTCGCTTATGAATAATGGCAATTGAGTGGTAATCCTATGAGTAGATTATTCCGTTTTGAAATGTGTTTTCTTCTTTAAGTATTTTTTCTCATTAAATTATTCTTCTATTATTGTGTTTGGGTTGGGTTTTCTTCCCCATTGGAATTTCCATTGGTCATGATAGAAATGAGTGGGCCACAGAATCCATGGCCAAAAAAATGTCCCGATAACTGTTCAGAGAAAAAGTGTGGAATTTGGAGTTAGGAAAAACATAGGTTAAAGAAATAGGCAAAAACATGATGAGCACATTCCTCATCTGTGGAATGGGCATAATAATACCAACAAGGATGGCATAATTATTACATGAAATAATGCAGATGAAAGTTTCTTTAATATTACAAAGTGCTATGTAAATGCTGTGTTTAATACTTATTCCTTCTAGAATTCTAAAGAATTTAAGTTTTTCTTTAAGTAGATCACTATACTGTATGTGTCAAGTTAATGCTAGAACACAAGAAATATTTTTACTGAAAAGAAAACATGGACACAGAAAACTACAAGACCAACATATGGTTTAATGAATTATCAATAAGGTGGACATCCTATAACCAATATCTCAGGCAAGACCTAGAATTGGGCCACCTAGAAAGCCCCCTCCCCTCCAGCTGTCCCATCTCTATCACAGACCCTTCTCTCCCTACTCTCTTGGCTCACCTGCAAATTATTTCCTTGTGTTTCCTTCTATTATAACCCAGATGTGAATCCCCAAACATTATGATACAGTCTTGCCTTAAAAAGAGGTATGATATTATCTTTTAAGGCTCTTTTAATCTATCTTTTTCTTTCTTCCTTGCAGTCCATCTGATGGAGAACAGACTTAGTTGCCCTGCAGTTTCACGCTAGTCAGGATCTCACTGATTGCACATGTGTGGTAAACCTCAGCAAGTCTCTCTCTCCTCTACATTTCCTGCATGCGGGCAGCTAGATCCAGAAGCTTGCTCAGAGTCAGGTTAGACTCCTTTGGCCAGATGCATGGGTGACGCCATATGCTTTCACAGGAGGCCATAGAAGGTGACTTCTGGTTGTCTCTCTCTCAAACAAAAGAGAGAGAGAGAGCATGAACTGGAGGGAGAGGAAAAAGAATCTGAAGCAGACTCTGCACTGAGCTCAGAGCCCAGTATGGGACTTGATCCCACAACCAGGAGATCATGACCTGAGCCGAAATCAAGGGTCAGCTGTGCAACTGACTGAGCCACCCAGGCACCCTGGTTGTCTCTCTCTGTTTCTCTGTCTCTCTCTCTTTGATGACCTGAGCCAAAACCAAGGGTCAGCTGCGCAACTGACTGAGCCACCCAGGCACCCCTGGTTGTCTCTCTCTCTCTCTTTTTTTTAAAGATTTTATTTATTTATTTGACAGAGAGGAGAGAGATCACAAGTAAGGAGAGAGGCAGGCAGAGAGAGGGGGGAAGCAGGCTCCCCATTGAGCAGAGAGCCTGATGCGGGGCTCGATCCCAGGACCCTGAGATCATGACCTGAGCTGAAGGCAGAGGCTTTAACCCACTGAGCCACCCAGGAGCCCCTGGTTGTCTCTTTTTTATGATGTGATGACTAATGGCCTGCAGAGCCCAAGTCCTTTACCTCATTAGGGGGCTGCAAAATAGTGGTATTCTAATTTTATAATTTTTTTTGCCATTTATGAATTGGATTTCTTTTATAAAAGGATGCTTCTTCTCATCTACCATTACTCAGCTTTTCAGATCATGCAAAAAAGCAGAATAAATACTTGAATCTTTCCCTTTATTTAACAATTTTCAAGATAATGGATTGGTTTCCTTTCAGCCTCTGAAGGTGATTCATTTTTCCCTTAAAGTTATTGTAAGCTCATGGATTTAAAGATGCTTGATGGGTTAAATCTTCTGAAATTATGCCAACTCTCTCCAAAATTAACTCTCAGAGTCAGAAGTTCCTATTGTCAAGGCCCTCCTCTGCTTTCTCACTGTCTCTGCCTTAGCACTTTTTTTTGTCTAGGTGGTGGCAGCTTCTTTCTGATTCCGGGCTCCCCTCTCCTCCAATCCTTTTTAAAAATCTTTTTTATTTTATTTTGACATTTAACTTGTTCAAAAAAAGGGCTCAGAGCATAATGCATGGCTCCAACGGTTAGCATCACTCGGTTGTACAAATGGAATATGCCAGTAGCCCAGAAACCCCTTCTGCATATGCCCTCCCCATCATGATGCCCTCCGTTCACTCCCACTATGCTGAATCTTAATACCATGGTTGGCTTTAGCCTTCCCCTGTAACACCCTTAAACAGACTTATATGGTATGCATTTTGTGTTTGGTTCCTTTGACTCAAGGTCACAGCCATGAGGTTTATCCATGCTTTGCGTGTGTAGTGGTTTAGCGTTCTGTTGCACAAAGGTACCGCGATTTTATGTATCCATTCTTCTGTGGGTCATCCTGTAGGTTGTTTCTGGCTTGAGGCCATTATGAACCATTATGAATACTATAGGTATAAAGAGTTTTGTGCAAGCCTCCTGGTGTACCTCTGCCTGTTTTTATGTTGGGTCTCGTTCTCAGAGAGGAGTTCATGATTTTTTTTTTTGGATGTGCATCTCTTCAGCCTTAGTAGTTAATTCCAGTTTTCTCAATTTCTTATCCCCATTTAAAATCCCACCCATCACATACGAGAGCTCCCGTTACTTCATAGCCTTGTCAGCACTTGGGATAGTTGGTCTTTCCAGTTTTAGCCATTCTAGCCATATATTTTATTGTCGTTTTAATTGGCAGTTCTGATGACTAATGAGACTGAGCACATTTTCATTTATTTGTTGTCCATTTGGAAGACCTTTCCTTTGAAGTTCCTGTTATACTTTTTTTTTTCCTGTTGGTTTGACTATCTTTTGGGGAAGATTGATTTCCTTAAGTTCTTTCCATAGTCTAGATACAAGCCCTCTGTCAACTGTTTGGGTTGCAAATACATTTCCTCCCGTCTTCACTTTTCACTCTCTTAAGGGTGTCTCTTGATGAACAAAGTGTTTTTGATTTTGAGTGGTTCCGTCGGTGAATGTCCGACTCTTGATTTTGACTTCATGACTTTGTTAGAGTCGTGGGATCAAGCCCCATGTCAGGCTCTGTCCTCAGCAGGGAGTCTGCTTGAGATTCTCTCTCTCTCTCTTTCTCTTCCTCTGCTCCTCCCCATTCTCTCTCTCTCTCAAATAAATAAATAAATAATCTAAAGAAAATAAAAGTTCTTGATTTTAACACAGTCAGATAACAACCCAAACCTCTTTAATGGCTAGTGCCTTTTCTGACTTTTAAAGAAGAATTCCTCTACCCTGAAGTCATTAAGATTAATTACTGTGTTGTTTTCACATTTAGAGCTATAATTCACTGGGAATTTTTGTATATGCTGTGAAGTAGGGGTCAAGTTTTTTGTTTTTGTTTTTTCCCCACATGAATAGCTAGTTTGGGGTTTCACAGCCTCGTCTGAAATCAGTGCGTATCTCCTTGTCCATGTCCCCCAACCCTGGGGGAAGATGTCCCTCAACACTGACTCCATCTCTCTGTGTTTCTCTCTTGGCCCCTAATTCTTTCCTTCATTATTAGTTCTTGAATGTCCTCAAGAAGATATTTTGTTGCTGCTGTTGTTATAGTTTTATTTTGTCCAGCTTTTTCTGTCCACCCTCAGAGAGAGGGTTGATCCAGATTATATATTCTGCCCCAATTTTATTCTTTATGATGGTCAGTGATCATTTCTAAAATTTAAGCAATAATCTCACTCCTTTGATTAAAACATTGCAGTCACTCTTGAATACCTTTGGAGGGCATTTTTCAATGTGTATTCTGGGTCCCTCTCTAAGGGTTGTGGGGAAAATATAAGGCTTCCGTGGTCAGATGCCTTCTTCCTGAGAGTTTGAGGTAACCCAATGTAAACAGCATAATTCAGGGGTCTTGAGCATAAGCCTCCTCAAGGCCTCTGTGTAAAAGATGCTTTGTGGGGAGGCCGTTAGGGAAGTGGTTCACAAATCTATGTGACCACAGAGACCTTTCCTCACCCAGCATCTCAATAAAAAACAAACAAAACAAAACAAAACAAAAAACAAAACCCTAGTCTTTCAGAGAACACACTGGAAAATGCTGCTTTGGGCATGAACAGAGTTCCACTGTAGGACTGGTGACCTACCTTCAGTGTGCTCAGAGTCACCCCTGGCCTCTCTCTCTCTCTCTCTCTCTCTATCTCTCTTTCTCTCCCACACTATGCTCCAGCCCATTGGGGCCACTCACATTTTTTCTGTGTTCTCTGTGATCCATTCTGTTTCTTTGCTGCTTCCTGGCATGCCTTCTGCTTCTTGGCCTACCTCATATATACCCTAACTCATACGTACCTAACTCATATGTACCCTAACTCATACGTACCCTTCTTGGTCTAACTCATAGGTACGTACTCATACGTACCCTCCCTTATCTTCTCCTGGAAGCTTCCTTGACCCTCTGGGCCTGTGGACTCCCTCCTTTATTCTCTCAAAGCCACCCCCTGGGATTCCTTCTCCTCACAGTACTGACAGGACAGCAGTGGAAGACTAAGATAAGAGGTTTCCCTCCCTGCTTCCCTCCCTCACCTCAGGCACTCCAAGAGAATTGGGCCAGACCTGTCTTTCATCTTACTAATGGCACTTCAGTACATTTGGGGGCAACCAATAATGGTTCCAGTCATTTATTTACTTTGTACCCACATCACTGAGTGTCCGTCAGGGGCCGGGCTCCACTCTAGGAGCAGAGAAAGAAACAAGATGGCTACATTGGCTTGGACTTCATATTCTCACAGTTGTGCATGTCTTCTAAAAAAGTCTTGACAAGACACCATTGGCTTATAGTAGTGCTACCCCAACCCCAGGCAATGCAGGGCTGTATCCGGATGCCGTCACATAAATCATCTTCCTCCAGTGAGCCTGTGGCTTGTCTGTGGTCGCCGAGGGGCTGGAAACCAGACCCTCTAGGGGCCTATACTGCTGTGTAATCTGTAGATTCTTAATGAAAGCTAAGATCTTCAAGAGTATTCCCTCACACAGATGGCCAATGACTGCAGGATTATAGCTTACTGTTTCACTCATAAAAAATAATCTTGTGTCTCTTTGCACGAGAGGAGATGTTCCAACAAGGCTCAGCCCTCAAGCTGCTGTTTGGGTTGAGATCATCTTCCCTCTTATCTTAGTCTTCATGGATGGAGAATGAGTTTTAATTAAGTTCTGGTACAAGTGGAAGCTTGAATACTCTGCATTACTGTGACTGGTAATAATATTGTAATAATGATCATAATTATTATAAAAATAATAACAATAGCAATGGCAGCTATCATTTCTTGAAGGCCCACTGTGTTCTAGTCAACAATTGATAACTGCCCCGTTTGGACTAGAGTCCTGGACTGATGGAGTTGTCCAGGAGATGACAAAGCACAGTGGAGGGCATATGCTGTGGAATGACACAGGCCTGGGTTTGACTCCGAGCATTGTCATGTACTAACTGGGGGACTTAAGCATGTTCCTCACTTTTTGTGAACTTCAGTGTCCTCTCCTATGAAAATGATAAAATTAGGTTTGTAGAGCTGTTAAGGAGAATGAAATATGATGTATGGATTTCTTCTTGCCCAGTACCTGGTGCAAAGTTAGTACTCAAAGGCCAGTGGCTGTTCCTTGTGACCACTGGACACCTCCCTGTGGGTGGCTGGGACCTGTGGGCAAGGGGCAGGGATGGGTCCTGGACCCCGTATCTGTAGGCACTGCCTGGGCCTCTTCATTGCCCAGGACCGTGAGCACTGTGGGGTTGCCCATGTTGGGTTTGGGAGAATTTCTGTTGCCTGCAGTCTCTTCCTGCTATCCCATAGCCCACATTGGGTGCCATTGTTGTGAACTCTGACCTCAAGCAACCCTGAGGGCTTGAAAAGTCAAGATCCTTTTCTTTGTCCACCTAAGTTGAGAGAAAAGGGGATTTTTCACAAAACATGTCAAGGTGCTGAAGAAGTGCAGCCTGGGAGATAACGGCCAGTGATGGAGCATTCTGTGGAGGAGAGGTGGGGCATGATTGATTTCATTTATAACTCTCCTGGGGGAGTTTGGGTCTCAGGCCTGGGTGGTTCTGATCAGCTCTGAGGAGCCAGCTGGTGATGGCTGGGGACATGACTTTTCCCTGGTTAATGTCCCTTCTGAACTGGAGCAGACTAAAGCCTACCACCTGCCCGGTTTGGTTCTACATGTCCTCAGGTCATTGTCTAGAATCCTCATACATCCTTTGAGAGGTGAGGAGGCTTGAAGGCTTATAAAGATGAGAAAGAAGGTGAGTAAAGACGCTGACACCATTTCTGTGCATCACTGGCCCCCAGTAGGGGGGAGCTGTTCTTCAGGAGCTCAGATTTAGAGATGTTCAGTAACCGACCCAAGGGCTGGACTTGACTCTGTGTCTTGAACAACTCCCATGTCCATCCTTTTTATTTGTCCACTAAGACTCTTCTGCAGCTAGAAAGGTCAGAGCTATTCAAGAACTTAAATGTATAAGCTTATATTGAATATTTATTGAATAAAGGAGAAATAAATAATTATTGAATAAACACATGAATGAGTGAATGAATGATTAGATGCATGAATGAAATATAACTGCTCTTCTTCTGTAGAAAGCATGTATTACAGAGCCTTCTAGAAGGACTGGCTATGAACCCCTTTCTCCATTTCTCACCAACCTCCCCTAGTCTTGCCTCTGAACAATATATAGCTCAGTCATAAGGTAAATTGTGTGAGTGGGAGTAATTTAATCCTGAGGCTCTTGGAAATATCAACCAAGGTTCCTAAATGGAAAAAAAAATTGTCTCATTTTCTTAGATGAAGCCAACATCTTCATATATTTATGTTTTTGTATACACATTTATTCAATGTGTATTTAGAGATTAACCATATGCCAAGTACTCTTCTATGGGCTGAGAATAAAAATGATAAATAAGATGCAAGAAAGGCTCTCAATGAGTTCATAATCTAGTTATCAATCAGATGCCATAGCTCTGTAGGAACACAGAAAGGCTGAGTCTTAAAGGATCGGTGAAGTTTGCTAGACTTGCATACACCAAGGTGTAGAGAGGCCTAGAAGGCCATTGCACTTGGTGGGAGCTTCAAGTTCAGTTATGGTTGAGGGGCAAAACAGCAGACACCTATGAGCATGGGTACTGATTCCTGTTTATTATACTTCCTACTTTGTGATCCCGGGAAAATTATTTAATTCTCGGTTGATCAGTTTCCTTCTAAGCCTGGGATATTGACAATGATGGTTATTAATGATAAAAGAAAAAAGGCAAGTGATAGCCCTTATGCGCCTTGTGGTTTCTAAGTGTTTTTGTATGTGTTAGCTCATTTTATCCTCCAAATACTCTAATGAGATTAGATGTTTTTATTTTTCCTATCTCCCCCCTCATTTTATAGACAGGAAAACTGAGGTAAATACATCGCTGAGTTATTGAGATGAATCAATGAAAAGTGATAACGTGTGCCTATAGGAATACACACATATCCCTGTGAAATCTGTCCAGACACTTTGTTTAGAAACCAGTGTCCTTTGGATCCCAAGGTAACAAAAAGAAGGAAGAACTGATTGATGACAAAGTCTTAGAGTATTTTTGTTGACATTATGAAGTCTGCCACATCCTGGGAGCAAAGGATAGATCCTTCCTACCATGTTTTTAAAGAAGTCATAGGGAAAAAGAAAAAAGGAGAAAAAAAAAAACCAAAAACCCTTACCCACAGAAGTATTTTACAACTCTCTCCCAAGGTCAGATTTCTCCTACTAGTGTGACCTCCGTAGACATTAT
Organism: Procyon lotor; assembly: GCA_028646535.1. Lineage (NCBI taxonomy): Eukaryota > Metazoa > Chordata > Mammalia > Carnivora > Procyonidae > Procyon > Procyon lotor. The sequence goes on from JAQQSY010002854.1 coordinate 11,498, forward strand.
CAGGGGTGAATCTTGACAGCCTGCTGCTCTGAACTTTCCCCCCCGTGGAGAAATGCTTATCTTGTGATGTCCCTTCTGAAACTCTCCATGAGAACTCTCCGTCTCTTGCATCATTCAGCTGGACATTTTGGAGCTCAGTCCTCCCCTAGGTTTAGCACCAAAAGATCAAATAAATGCTCAACATTCCATAAAACTTACATGACAAGAGGAGAAAGACAAACTTTCTAAAACAATGTTGGAGGAAAGCACATTCCCAACTGGCTCTTAATGGATAAAGACCAGTGGGATCACAAGGAAATATCAGTATAGGAAAAACAAAACATCCAGCAGAGGTGCTCTGACTCCAAAACTTCGGGTCTGGGAATATGATGGGCTGAACACAGACAGTATGAGCCATATCAAGGAGGGGTTTGTAGGTGAGGCTATGGAGTCTGAAAGCCTTCTTCTAGTCAATGGGGAAAATTGGAAGGATTAAACCAGTGAAATGAGAAGATTGGAAGTTTACAGAGATGATGCTGAAACTGGAGGGGATAAATGGGAAGAGGGCATAGAAAAGGAAAGGAACATGAATTAAAGGGGTACTGCTGTGTCTTGCTTGGGAAAGATAAGACATTGAACTCAGTAATGATAGAGAAGGGGATACATTTGCTAGCTATTTAGGAAGCAAAAGTTTTAGGGGTGGGAATGATCTAAAGTCAATGAGAAATTCTTCATAGCCCTAGCTTGGGCTCCCCTACAAGAAGACCTGGAGATTAGGATTTGAATGTAAGTTGTTGATTTAGGAAGCAATTTAAGGAAGCACAGGATATTTCCCTGTGTTAGTATTTCTAAGTCATCTGCTAACACTGATTAAGGCAGAGAAGGAAAGGAAGCCAGTACAGGATAACTTAATAATCAAATTACTGTAGGCCACTGGGGTTCATCCATGACTGTAGACAACTGTGGTCCCCTGGTAGACTGTATAACATGCCTCAGACTTGTCCCACTCAAGGGGTGGGAGCTGGGGTATTTATCCTCCAACTCCCATCCATCACTGTTGAATGCCGCTCACAAGGACAGACATCAGATCCCTGGCATTTTCACTCTTCCCAAGAGCTGTACACATTTCTTCTCACCAAAGCAGCTTCTATTAGTAAGAAGAAGACCGAGAGCAATCAGAGGCAAGCTCCTGTGGACAGGGAAAGCTCAAGACAGGATCGGAGGTGCTTGCAGAAGAATCCGTGGGTATATAGTAGATGGTGGATACTAATGGCATATGGATGGATACCAATATCTCATGCTATGGTTCCTTTAGTTTTTAAATCTTTTCTTTTTTAAAGATTTTATTTATTTATTTATTTATTTATTTATTTATTTATTTATTTATTTATTTATTTATTTAAGAGGGAGAGGAGAGAGACAGAGAGAGAGAGAAATGGGGGAGGGAGAGGGCCAAGCAGACTCTGCGCTGAGTATGGAGCCCATGTGTGACTCGATCTCATGACCCTGAGATCATGATCTGAGCTGAAACCAAGAGTCAGATGCTTGACTGACTGAGCCCCCCATGCACGCCTCCTTTGGCTTTTAATTCTAAGAGCAGATAATGGGTGATGTTTGGTAGTCAGCCTTCATCTCAGAACAGTAAGGTCACCTGGATGGCAGATGAATATAGCCTCCATTTGGGGCTTTCTATGACAGGTTGGGTATCATTCTAGAGATGAGCCTGTCCTGCCCAGATCAGCCCTGGGCTTGGAAGCCAGCCTCCTGGGCCTGCTAGTGCTCACTGATATCAAGAAATATGAAGATTATGTCAGCAGAAGAGTTTCTATTGGTAGTGACAGACCTTTTGTGAAGTGATAAAAATCAGCTAAGCATATCTTACAGAAAGGTACCAAACAGTGAGAGATA